>BQKZ01007882.1:0-14580 GCA_036244855.1 Temnopleurus reevesii | reverse complement strand
GAGAAGGAGGAGCATGAGGTCATGGGATAAAGAGGTAGAAGGGACCGGATGAGGAAAAGATGAAGATCAAATGATAGGGGTTGGTTAGGCAGGGGCAAGAATGGGAGGAGACATGAGAGATGGGGTGGTAGAGAGACGGGGTGAGGTAGAGAGGGAGGAGCGTGAGGTGATGGGATAAAGAGGTAGAAGTGACTGGATGAGGAAAAGATGAAGATCCAATGATAGGGGTTGGTTAGGCAGGGGCAAGAATGGGAGGGGAGATGAGAGATTGGGTGGTAGAGAGAGGGGTGAGGTAGAGAGGGAGGAGCATGAGGTGATGGGATAAAGAGGTAGAAGGGACCGGATGAGGAAAAGATGAAGATCAAATGATAGGGGTTGGTTAGGCAGGGGTAAGAATGGGAGGAGAGATGAGAGATGGGGTGGTAGAGAGAGGGGTTAGGTAGAGAGGGAGGGGCATGAGGTGATGGGATAAAGAGGTAGATGGTATGGGATGAGGAAGAGATGAAGATGGAGATGAAATGGTGGGGGGTGGTTAGGCAGGGGTAAGAGTGGGAAGGAGATGGGAGTATGGTAGAGAGGGGGTGAGGTAGAGAGGGAGGAGCATGAGGTGATGTAACGAGGGGATGGGATGACGAAGAGATGAGGATATATAGAGATCGAGTGTTGGAGGTGGGAGGAAGTGAGAGAGGAGAGGGAGGAGCATGAGGCGATGAGATATAGAGGAGACAAGATGAGGAAGAGATGAACTAAAAAAAAAAAAAAAAAAAAAAAAAACGGAGGGGTGCAGAAAATGGGTGAGGAGATGACAGATGGTGAGGAGTGTCAGGTGATGAGATTGAGAGATGGCTGGATATGGCAGAATTGGAAGGGGTGATGAGAGATGGGGTGGTAGAGAGAGAGGGAGGAGCATGAGATGATGGGATAGACCTATAGAGGTGATGGGATGAGGAAGAGATGAAGATAGAGATCAAGGCAGTAGGGAATAATGTAATGATGAGACAAAGAAAATTAGGGCAGAGTTATTTGGAAGAGACAAAGAGCTCGAGGGGGTCAAGAGGTATGCGGGTGGATCAGATGGTAGAGAGGAGGATGCTCAGGCGCGATGGGATATCTGGAGAGATCGAGAGAGATGAGAGATAGAGAGGGGGGGGGGGGGAGGTTGAGAGGAAGAAAAAGATTGAAGGGAGTTAAAGATGGGGTGGTGATATGCTAGAGAGGGGGTGATATGCTGGAGAGGGGGTTAAGTGGTGGGATAGAGAGGGGTAGGGTTGGAGAGATGAAGATGTAGATCGAGAAGGTAGAGGGCCAGATGGGAGGGGAAAACAGATTAAATGGCTGTACGTAGAGGGGGACTACATGGGAAGGAAGGGCCGGAAGAGATGATATATATATATATATATAGAGAGAGAGAGAAAAGGGATTTGAAGAACTGCAGATCGAGGTGAGTTAAAGCCCAAGTACAGTTTTGGTAAAAGCCAATATTTCTATCGCCAAATTTTGTCTTCAAATCTACTTAAAAAGAAACATGATATCATGAACATGTTGTACAAAAGATTGTACGAAAAATTAACAAGTTTTGGAAAAGTTATAACCTAAAGTGTGTAAAATATTTTAGTGTCGTAGCCCCCGACGCTAATTCAATATTTTCTTTCTTTATAAAGGACAGCTTCTAATGAACAGAATTGGATGAAAATTTCAGAATTTATTCTTTATGTATTCCTTTTTGCATGCTTTAATAAAATCTTGGAAATAATTTTGTATATGCCCAATAAGAAGCAAAATATTGTTATAACCAAGAGAGGGCGCTAAATACGATTTAACGGTCAAATTCAAATTTTCAAAAGAATTCGCTCGTAGAAAATTATGCTATGATCTTGAAATGTGTATACAAACTATATGTCATGGTATATATCCCCCAAATTCACATTTCTTTAATCTTTACCAAAACTATACATGGGCTTTAATATTGAGAGATGCCAAAGGGCCATAATTGAGATGCTCATCCAAAACGTTTAAGAAGATTGGTTAAGAGAGAGAGAAAAGATGGTGCTGAAGAGGGAGGAAATTGATTTAGAGGAGAACTCAAATTTTGTTTGAAGGTTTCACTCGTGGAAGAATGATGAGAAATATTGCTTCACGGTACAACGAGTTATCTTTTTTCGGAAATGTGAGTGGTCCTGAAAGGAAAACTTCACGCCAAAAAAAGAGAAAATTATCGCTTTGATTGAAAGCGCAAAATTCAGAGAAACAGATTTTTAAAAAATTACAAAAAAAGTTTGAGTGTAAACGGACAACATATACAGATAAGAAAGTTATATTTCTGGAATATATTTGAAAAATATCCGAATAGATCTTCAAAACAATTTACTGAAAATATTACTATTTGAATTATTTATATTTTATATTTAAAGAAATGTGTAACTTTCTTTATTCATTGTCCGATTACGCTCAATTTTTTTTTTTATAATTGTGTTTTTGCACTTCAGTTCTAATCCAAGCAAGCTATTTTTGGCGTGGAGTAACTCTTTTATAAAGGAGAGCTAGGGAGAGAGAGATTGTTTTTTTTTTGGGGGGGGGGGGGGGGGGGGGTGGGAGAAATAGGGTTATTGTTTAAAATCCAGGGCAGACTGGTGCTAAAGGATTCTAGAATGAAAAATGATATGACACCCCAACCTCAAGTAAACCTCAAATTAAGCACAACATGATTTCTAGAACACAGGGCCCCCTCCTCCTCCTCTCCATCCTGCCCTGGCTCTTCTTCATGCAAGAAATACATTCCACCCCTCCAACCCCTGCATTGAAATAAAAAGCACATTAGAATCGTGGCTGAGTTGGGTAGGAGGGGTGCAAAGAGCTTCATAAAGATCTTTGTTTTTGGTGGGAGGGGTGCGGAATTACATGAAACGAATGGCCGCCATGGTCGGCCGATCGTAGCGGCTGGCACACGAATGCACCGCCTGACTTTCCCCGATAAATAACATCGACAGTACGGTACGGATACTGGGGCACCCTAATGCGAACGAGACATTGAACTGGAGACACGTCCAGCCATCGACCTAGCCTAAATCATGGCAAATTTGAAGAAAACAGAAGGGATGGAAAATGTCGAACGGGAGACAAAGAAGAGGAAATACGATAAGTCACATTCTCCGGTATGGATGAAGAAGGAGGACGTGGAAAAACTGCAAAAAATCGCAAATGAAGAAGGGATTCCATTTGAGCAAGCGGCGTCGAAAGTGATTGAGTGAGTTGAACATCATGGCCCATGCTTATAATCCCTTACTAAGATTTCATCCATCACTGCATGTTGACCAGAAGTAAAGGCGATATCGTACTTTAGGTCCCCCCTCGCTGAGAGTGCATGAATTTCTTTACTCTATGGCGATGGATTTGAGGTCCCCACTGCCTAGCTCGATGCCATCTAGCTTCCTATTCGGGCTTCATTTGACATTTTACAATTTATGTTATCATTCTCTTTTATCAAACTGACATTTACATTTATATTTACATTCATTGTTTATCTTACGTGCAGGATAGCTGACTAACGTAAAATGTAAAATACCAGATTTAAAACGTTAATATTCATGAATCCTGGCTTGAAAGTTGGATATAATCGAACTACCCACTGCCATGACTGCGTGCACACTGAATAACTGTGCAAAGTGAATGCTGGGGACCTAAACTACGATTAAGCCGATGTAAAGGTCAACCCATATGGTGTTTTCGATTTCAGTCAACTGTCGAAGGGCACCTCGACAGGAAGGACTATGTAGTAGACCGTAGTTTTCTGCGTCTGCTCGTTAGACGCTGCTCGTTAGAAGCTAGTAGAAGTTACATCACCCGACACAGGTGGTTGCTTATGCGCACGTAACTCGTAAGTATAAGCAAATGCGCAAACCCACGAAGTACCACTTCTGATCGATTGACTGTGAGTAGTATGACTGTGAAGAAGAAAATCAAAATCTAACACGTCAACTGCTCCCGTTCGTTCACTCCATAAATCAGTTTTGATTTTACATTTTTAGTCGACAAGTCCCAAACAATGGCATGCACGCGCTCGTCTATATGGGCTCGTCACAGATCAGTTAGCAAATGGGGAAAATCAAGAAATGTACGTCACAGGTTAATTTGGGAGGGCTCTTAACAGATTAATAAAAGATGTGAAGCAACAGTGGGCAGCTGCGCGCTGGTACGTTGACCCTGACAAATAAAATCGAAAACCCCTGTGTTGTCTGTTTGTGCCCATACCTCTTCAGGGATAAATGTTGTCTAACGTGTCGTTAGGCATAGCTATAGAATAAACTAGAATCGCTGGCGAGGCTTTTAAGAAATTATGGGCCATGTCGTGAAATGAGAAACTTCTCTAGTCTCTTTTTTGTGTACGAAGTCTATGAAGATCAAATCATCGACGTCCCCCGCCGCTGACTAAATTTTTTGAAAATCTATGATGAGGGGGCCCAGCCCATTTTACAAAAATGTGCGCAACATGTTAAGATGTTATTGCACATGCACTTAACAAGTACCGGAACCAAGCAACTGAATGAAAATTTCAAATTGTCTCTTCTTTCAGAATTAAAACAACACTGTTTTATTACAGACTTTGATATATTCTATTTGTATTTTTATCTCATGCAGATATTGGAACAATCACCATCGGCAAGCAAAAAGGTATGACTGTGAGAAATGACTTTAAGTATGTCTATGCATATTCTGAAATACACGCACTTCCAAACTTAAAGTTGTAAAGAATTAATTGCCAATATTTTGAGAAAGTGTATTTTTTCAATGTAATAATCCACATCCAGAAAAGGCTTTAACCCTTTAATTACCATAGTGAACATTAATCACTGTTGGCATAGCTACGGATAGCCCTCTGGAATAGTTTTTTTTTTTACATATTTTTACATTGTCACTACTCCAGAGAGCTATGGAGCTGATGCCATATCGCCTGTGTAGCACCAGTACAAATGATTTGAAATTGCTAGAAAATTACCCTTTTGAAATCTCATATCCCAATTTTATACGCCTTGGTACTTCACTCATGTTCCAGTGCTCCCTTTCCCACATAAAAGACTATGTTAGAAACTTACCTGGATTAAAAAATGAGATTTTATGTCCTTCTCCACAAGCGTAGTAGACAGATACCCATGTAGTTGGATACCCGTGTAGTTGTTGACAGTCAAATTTGAATGACAATGAAGATCAATGACTTCAGTTGTAAACATCCAGCTCGGGACAAAAGATCAATTTATTACAGTTTCACGATCACTCTCTGACCGATGTTATAACTCTTTTTACAGTTTTTTTACGATCTTGTTGCTCGGTTTTCGAAGAGACCAACCGTGCATATGAGCGAGACCGTGCATGTGGTGCTGGGCAAATGTAGTACGAGTGTAGCAATTGTAATGTACTATACTATGGTGCCGCGCTGCACTTGCACTACATTAGCCCAGCCCCATGCGCACAGTCTCTTCATTGCGAAACCTGATGAAACCGGATCGTGAGAATCTGTATAGCATTGGTCCGAGAGTGATCATGAAATTGCAATTCATGAATTAACCTTTTGCCCCGAGCCGGATGTTTACAATGAAAGTAATTCAATTGATCTTCATTATCATTTAAATCAGACTGTCAACAACTACATTTGTATTTGTCTGCTATCGAACAGGAAAAGAGGATAAAATCTTGGTTTCTTAGTAAAGGTAAATCCTGAACGTTTTCTTTTGTGTGTTAAAAGTGAGCGCTGGAATGTGAGTGAAGTTCCAAGACGTATAAAATTGGGATATGGGATTTCAAAAGGGTAATTTGCTAGCAATTTTAAATCTTTTATCCTGGTGCTACACAGGCGATATGGCATCAACTCCAAAGCTCTCTGGAGTAGTGACAATGTCAAAAAATGTAAAAAAAAAAAAAAAAAGCAATTCCAGAGCACTATCCATAGCTGTTGTTGGTAAGGCCCCGGTCACATAGGGCACGGGAAGCAACATGATTCAACACGACTCTTTATTTGAGGCAGTGAACTGTGAATTGACAAAGAGTCGTGTTGAATCGTGTTGCTTCCGGGGTCCTATGTGACCGGGGCCTATTAAAGGGAAAACAGATCTTCACTGTATTCCCAATGGAATGCCTATCTTCTTGAAAGGTACGAATGGAAAGACAAAGAGTGCAAACAGTAGAAAAATAAAATTGTGGTTTACTCAAATAATCTAAAATGATAACAGATTTTTGTATAATTTATAAAAAATTTGTAAAATGAAATAAAATGGGGTTTGCGAAAAGAAAATATCTCGCTCTGAGTGGATTAAATGATATTTGCACAATGATGACTTACCTAAAGTAGGCTATCATTTGAGGCAATGTACGAGCATCAATTGATTCAGTGATTATTGCACACGACCAATCAAAATATGGAGAGTAAAGATTATGTTATGATGAAGGAATGGTAATTGATTTTAAAGACCATCAGTCGCTTAGATGCTATAACTATCTTTTAATCCCAGACCTTTACAAGTCTAATATTCCAAAGCTGATGTTTTTTTTTTTATCCATGCATCGGTTGTAAAGTATGTTATTGTATGTGTATGGAAATAATGAACAATAAATGCCCTATCAGAGGGTTAGACAAACAAAAAAATATATCAAAAATAATTTCTTTTGTCATACTTTTTGCTCATAGACGTCCAGTATGTCAGGACAAGGATAAAGGTGATCCAAGCCCTTCAGAAGAAGATCCCGACTTTCATGACTCCACAGTACAGGAAGAGGACTCCAATGACACAAGGGACATCGGACAATTTACTAAGATTATGAAACCAGTAGATGAATCTGAAGATATTGAAGTTGGATTGAAGGAAGAGGGTGAATATTATTTTCCTTTTTTTCTTAGTATTTTACTATTTAACCACCTGGGGGGGGGGGGGGTGTTTCATCAAGATTTGTCGCAGAGACAATTAGTCAGCACTGACAAATTCCTTGATTGTGATTGGATGAAAAGCACTTTCGCTGACAGTTGCTATGGGAACTGTTGGAAAATGACTCCTTGTCGCTGCGATAAAAAACATTTGAAGTAAATCCAACAAGAATAAGAAAGTTATGAATCTTTCAATGATAATGATTGCACGCTGGTTAAATTACTGTATGGCATTCGTCATAACACATGACTTTTGGTCAAGTGTCATGACGTATGTCATGCACTTCCTGTCGCTAAACTTATTATAACTTATTGTTTTTAAAAATCAATTGTAATCCATGAACGCATATTTCTTTTTGAATCTTTAAAAGGTTGAACCAATAAATATATTGGTATCCAACTATATGTTGACGAAAAAAATTTTCCTTTTGCGTTAAACATTTAGACAACAGTGGTTTTAAAACAATAAGATATAATAAAGTGCTCGCAGATAAGAGCATGATTTACGTCATATCACGTGACCCATCGTTGCCAATTTGCATGACAAACAATTGTTGGATTATAACTTTGAAATACTCAAAACTTTCTCATTAATTGTCCGATTTGTTCTGTTTGTCTCATTTTCTGCTTTTAATCAAAGCAAGATATGTCTGGCGCAGATCCAATCTTTAAAGATAGAAAAATGGCATAATTTAGATTGTCTTCTTTATTTCTCAAAATAAATATTTAGGTATAAACTAGAAATGAGATTTAAAGTAATGATATAAAATTCATTTCTACCTCTGCCCAACAGGTATTGAAGATCATGAAGATGAGGATAACCAGGAAGAAGCAAGGTTAGCGGACTCTAAATCCTCCGGGAAAGGAGACACTGCACTTTGCAGGGCAGATGGAGATGAAGAGAGGACTGCTGGGGCATTAGCTCACGAAGACTTTGAAACTATCAAACTGTACATAAAAGAGGAATCAATGGCTGATGACTATAATGAGGATAATGCTCATTGGATGATACATGAGTCAGAGGAACAAGGTTGGTAGCTTTGAAACTCTCCATCTTAATCCAAAAGAGGGGGGAGGGGGTGGGGGGGGTTGAATCAACCCCCTCTCTTGACGTTTCGCGTGATATGTCTGTAACTTGAAGACGTATCCCTGTGTTGTTTCATGACTTTTTTTCTTTTAAGTATTGCGCAAGTTTTCAAAATGATATGAGATATATATATCACTACATTTTGTTAAAATGTGACTCAATTCATCTGTGCATTATAGTATTAAACATAACACTAATTTTCTTCAACTTCAAACGACTGTATCATGAGAACTGTCATGAGAAATATTTTTTCTCCAAACTTTTTTTAAATGCGTGGACTAATTACCTAGGAACCAGAATAAATTGAAATAATAGGGTACTCTGAAACTTCACAAAATAATTTATTTTCACTCTGGGCACACTGTGCATTCATTGGTGTCCATTTTCCATTTTGGAATCAAAATGAGAAATTAAAATTGTAATAGAACGCAAAATCGGAGTAGATTACTTTAAATGGGCACCTATGCATAAATACTCATACATCAACTGTATACTGTTTTGATATCAGTTTCAGTGAGTATTATCTTATGAAAGGAATGTTTCATTCATCTATTGTTTAGGACATATCCAGTGCTCTTTGTTTCCTCCTTGCAGGTTGTCACGTGTAACTTTGATTCATCCCCTCTTTAGCTTTGATATTTTTTTCTAAAAACGTGCAAAATGCATACGCTTGCGATTGCTGAGCTGTGAGCTAGCGAATTAAAGCTTGCTTGCTCACTATTCCAAGTAAAAAATTCCATGATGTTTCTGTTCTGCAATCTTTGCAATCAAAATGGCCGTGGACAGTTTAGCACTAGTTGTTTCCCTCTGGATGTCATGTCGCAACGTTTTTAAAGAAAATTGTTTACAAATTTGTAAAAGAAGAAATTTTCTGCCGTACTTTGAAAAGATATTCTCGTGAAAATTGTTGACTTCTCAACAACAAAATGCAGATATTCATCATTGAATGAAATTGAGAGTGAGAGCGATTGCTCTCCTAAATCGCCCATATGAAGACCCAATTTAGTTTCTCTCAAACTCTCCTTGAGAGCCACTTGGAGAGTTATTCATAGCTCTTCTGCAAATTTCTAACTTTCATCTTCGTAAATACACTGTACAGAACCCATTCAGGATAAAAGATTTATCATTGCAATGTCTGTAGAAAGAGCCTTGCCAGATTGGAATACATATATGGAAACGTGCTGGAACCCATGTATGAGAAAATCCTTAATAGTGTGCTGTTTGTAACAAGTGTTTCACTGGTACTGATATCTTTTTTCTACCCAATCGAGGAGGAAAGCCATATCTTTGCAACAAAACATTCATCATCGTAAATTAAAGAAAATTGTTTACAAATTCGTAAAAGAAGAAAATGTTCTGTCCCTGATTTGTTATTTGTTATATATATATTTTTTTTTGCACAGATCCCTGTCAGCCAAGCACTAGTCAAAGTACAAGAAATACTTCGGAAATGTCAGGTGATAAGTCACTTGACTTTAACAGAGACTTTTCTGAAGACCACTCGTCACCAGCTAAGCTAGGAAGTCAGTTTATGTCACAAGAAATTGAGTCTTGCAGTGAGTATAACTCTCTTAATATGAACCAGGTAGATTCATTTCCAGGAGGATTAAATGAAGGAAAGAAGATAAAGGATCCTGCAAATTTTGTGCCCGAGCATGGAGAAAGGGATGAAGATCACAACACAGAATGTAATCGATATAACATACCGTCTTTGCAAGATGTAATCACATATTCTAATCCTCATGGAATGCCAAACAACGTGAGTGATTCTCAACGAACTGCTGTAAAAGAAGAGACGTTTCAGTGCAACGTATGTCATAAATCGTTTTCTAGACTTCAACACCTTTTAAAGCATTCACGGATCCACACAGGAGAGAAGCCGTTTCAGTGTAATGTTTGTAACAAGAAGTTCACAGAAAACAGTAACCTTTTAAGACATATGAGAAGTCACACAGGGGAAAAGCGTCATCAGTGTGATATTTGTAGCAAGAGATTTGGCAGGTTTGATATCCTTAAGAAACATTTGAGAATCCATACAGGAGAAAAACCTTATCAGTGTGATGTTTGTGACAAGAGTTTTGTAGAGGCCTGTGCCCTTTCACGGCATATGAAAGTGCACACAGGTGAAAAGCCTTATCAGTGTGATTTTTGTTGCAAGAGGTTCACAGAAAGCAAAAACCTTTCAGGCCATAGAAGGATCCACATTGGAGAAAAGCCTTATCAGTGTAATTTTTGTGAGAAGACGTTCAGGGAAAACAGTACCCTTTCTCGACATATAAAACTCCACACAGGTGAAAAAGCTTACCAGTGTGATTTTTGTTGTAAGAAGTTTTGTCGGTTTGATACACTTTCAAACCATATAAGAACCCATACGGGGTAAAGGGGTTTACTGAAAGCATTACCCTTTCAAAAAATATAGAACTTATAGTTTTTGTAGTTGATACACTTTAAAATCATATTTAAATACAGGATAAAACCTTTATCGACTGAACACGATTCAACACAATTGTTTGTTCTGAGGCATCTAACTGTCTACTGAACAAAGAGAGATAAAATATAATTAAAAAACACATAGTTGACCATACAAATTCTTCCCATGTGCCAATAACAATCTAATAACAATATTATTTAGTACATACATCAAATAATAGAAACTGTTGGAAACTATACATACAGATGAAAAGCCCTTCCAATGTGAAGTTTGTAGCAAGAGGTTTCGCAGGGGTTATACCCTTTCCAGACACATGAGAATCCACACAGGAGCAAAGCCTTATCAGTGTTATGTATGTGACAAGAGAGGTTCTCTGAATCCGGTACCCTATCAGATCATATAAAAATCCACACAGGGGGAAACTTCATCAAATTTTCAGTTTGCCCATCTGATTTTTCTTCATTCGATAAGAGCACGATACCTATGAAATAAGCGCTAATTTATAAAAACCTATTCGTAAAACCACGAGTTGTAATACTTTTTTTTAAAGGTCATGCCGTTGTCATGGCAACCAATCCAGCCAATCAGAAATTAGCACATCGTAATTAGAAAAATAAAGGTTCAAATTCGAAAGTGTCAATGAAATTTGTTCATCTTTTTATGTTCATCACTTGACCAAAGTTTGTTGTGAAAATACCTTGTGTGCATTTAAAAAATAAGCAAACATATGTCATCCTAGACCATTTGTTTATCTGGTTGCCATGGTATACAAGATTTGTTTCATGACATTAAACATATTTTGATTTCATATATTGAAAGCTTTCATTCATTTTGTAATTTGTGTGGGCCATGTGTCTCAGTGTGGTGTGATTGCAGGGTAAATCTGAATGTGTGGTTCTGATGTTCTGTGTGTAGAGTGGCCCTTAACCAAATAATTATGTAAAAGAAAGTCATATAAACTGGGATTATTACTAGGTTAGTGGATTTTAATCATTCAGGAACACAATCACAAGAAAATCCTTACTGGTGTACTGTTTGTGATTAGAGATTCACTGGCTTTGATACCCTTTTCTATCCAATGATGACCCATCGAGGAGGGAAGCCATATCTTTGCAACAAGACATTCATCATCGTAAATACACTGTACAGAACCCATTCAGGATAAATTTATCAGTGCAATGTCTGTAGAAAGAGGCTTGCCATATTGGAATACATGTCGAAACCTGCTGGAACCCATGTATGAGAAAATCCTTAATAGTGTGCTGTTTGTGCCAAGAGTTTCACTGACACTGATACCCTTTTCTACCCATTGAGGACCATTGAGGAGGAAAGCTTTATATCTTTGCAACAAAACATTCATCATCGTAAATCAACTGTACAGAACCCATTCAGGATAAAAGATTTACCATTGCAATGTCTGTAGAAAGAGCCTTGCCAGATTGGAATACATGTGGAAACGTGTTGGAACCCATGTATGAGAAAATATTTAAAGGGGCGGCTGGATGAGAATGAGAGACGTTTATTCCGAGAGCCTGTAGTTTTAAGAACAATCTCCTTTTTACCCCTTCTAAATTGACCCACCAGAAGTGGAGTTATCAGACTTTTAGTTTGGAGGGGCACCATTTTCACAGAGAGAGCAATCCCTTGTACTTTTCTCGAGTATCCGTGTGACGTCACGGAAAAAACACATTGCGAGCGTCGTCTGCTCCATTCAATGGACGAGATATGGAGAGATCAATGCCGCAGTACGTAATGTGCAACTTTACTTGATATTACTCGAAATTTTCTGCAAAACTTTTAAATGTCTTCACAACATATTGATTGTTACATCATAAAGCATATATGGACACAAAATTTTAGATGAATTCCGATGAAAACATTGTAATTTACCCACTAAACGATGACGGTATGATGACCAGATTTCCAAACACATTCGTACTGTGCGATCCACATTCATTCGCTTGCCATCACGTATGTGAGATTTGTGTAATTTGCGTGATTTTTCAGAAAGAGACAATTATTTAAATGTTATGTCCTTTAAAGAAAGCTATCACTCTGTATATATGTCAATATTTCATGACGGAAGTGGGCTTAATAACGGTATAATCATGCATTTTTCCTCTTCCAAGTTTGATGTTTCAGCCGATACTCTGTACATATAGTTCTTGGGAAAATACAGCGCAATGTATCGGTCGGCGTCTCGCTCCCCCGGTCAGGCGGGGGCTCCATCGCACAACAGTCCGTTCACACTGCTCTTCACACCCACGGTCCACACCAAAACGAAAATTTCACCATATACAAGTCACAAATGACTAAGAAAACTAAGAAAGGCGATACAAATACGGTAGAAATAATACTCCAAGTGTTTGCTGCTTCCTCTTACCAAAACTTAATTACGTTAGGGAAAAATCTCCCAAAAAAAAAACTGATAAAGAAGTCTCGAAAATGACAGATAAACGCGTCGAAGTAATCAAAACTGAGAATCTTCGATCTCCGCACTGCCGCATATTTGCACACGTACGTACGTAATACACGTTCACCCATGCATATATCCTCTTATCCCGAGTCGATTCGACCATCCCATATACACATAAAATACTTTATTAGTGCATATAAAATGGTGATTTGTTCAGAAAAAGGGCAGTGATATGTAGTATGATGTTATTTCTTTACATTTCTAATTCCATATTGCCCACATAATGCAGTATAACTTATCACTGAGCTGTTTGATTTAGGAATTCCCTCCTGCGGCCGCCCTGCCCAATAGTATACTGTATGTCGTTTATTACACACTCAAACGATGTTTTTTCCATGACGTCACCGATTGTGTTCAATTTACCTCACGACTCGCGTATTTCTCAATACATCTGACCAGGATTTTCAAACTTGTTTTTCTCTTAAACGCTAGGTCTAAATGTGATGAGCTAAAAAATATTGTATTTGGGAAGAACAAAATTCCCTAATGGCATAAAACTTAATTTCTTAGGCCTTTTCTTCCTTTTTCCACTTTAATAGTGTGCTGTTTGTGACAAGAGATTCACTGTCATTGATACCCTTTTCTATCCAATGATGACCCATCCAGGAGGAAAGCCATATCTTTGCAATGAGACATTCATCATCGTAAATCATCTGTACAGAACCCATTCAGGATAAAAGATTTATCAGTGCAATATCTGTAGAAAGAGCATTGCCAGATTGTACATGTCAAAACTTGCTGGAACCCATGTATTAGAAAATCCTTAATAGTGTGCTGTTTGTGACAAGAGTTTCACTGGCACTGATATCCTTTTTCTACCCAATCGAGAAGGAAAGCCATATCTTTGCAACAAAACATCATCGTAAATCTACTTTATAGAACCCATTCAGGATAAAAGATTTATCAGTGCAATGTCTGTACAAAGAGGATTGCCAGATTGGAATACATGTCAAAACCTTTTGGAACCCATGTATGAGAAAATCCTTAGAGGTGTACTGTTTGTGACAAGAGATTCACTGGCTTTGATACCCTTTTCTATCCAATTATGACTCGTCCAGGAGGAAAGCCATATCTTTGCGAGAAGACATTCATCATCATAAATTAACTACAGTCAACCTTCCGAAGTCGAATCTGTTGGGACTGCATAAATAGCTTTCACTAAGAGAAAATTTGACTTATGAGGGGTAAAAATAATAATTCAATTCAATTCATATTTATTTCATTCAAAAGTAAAAACCACTTTCATATACAAGGTAAAATATACAAACAAATTCGAATGAGGAGACAGCTAGAAAGAACAGAGTCTTATGAGATGCTGCCACCAAATGAATAGATTATAAAGAGAAGGGGACTTAAAAAGACCTTCAACTCTTACGGTTATTTGACTTATAAAATGGGAATTCAACTTAGGCAAGGTTGACTGGATACAGAATCAGAGAAAATGAATAATCGAGGATTTAATATGACAAAGCCGTTGCCAAAATATATCTTCCCTTTTTGATGCTCCAGTCACATAGGCCCGGAAGCAGCACGATTCAACACAACTCGTTTTTCAGTCCACAGTTAGCTGCCTGCAAACAAAGAGTCGTGTTGAATCGTCTTGCTTCTGGGTCCCTATTTGACCTGAGGTCTTTACAAACAGGAGAAAACTTCATATGATATACTAACATTGCATT
>BQKZ01007881.1:1858-13936 GCA_036244855.1 Temnopleurus reevesii | reverse complement strand
CACGATACTTGAAAGAAAAAAGTCATGACGCGTCGCGAAAATTTTTTAGCGCGTGTGGGAGATATTTGAAAAAATGTTGAGGGGGGGGCGGAATCCGCCCCCCCCCGGCCTGATTAGGGTTAATGCAATGTTAGGATGAAATCACTAGAGCACTGATTCTAAAAAGTTTGATTATTTTGAGTAAGGATATTTTACAGCTTCATGTATTACACATCACATTACCACAAATAAGATGATTAGGGCAGTATTTTATGACACTCCATGAACAGTGGATAAATATTTCTTTCTAAATATTTCTTTAAAAAATGTAACCACTAATTAATATTCTTATTAAAGCAAGGAGTGTATGAAAAGTTTTAAAAAAAGCATAGTCAAGCCATAAGCCAACTATAGAGCCTACTCAATTCTAAAATTAATGCCCTGAAATTGTTTTTTTTTTTAATTCTGAATCTAAAAAGGGACATTTTCTTTTCAAATCTCTTGAACTGTGCTACCAAAAATGTCCCTACCATTGTAAGAAGAGGCCTGTTTTCAAACTTGTTTTGTATGAAGCATTCCTAACATCTGAACTGCTTTCAAAGTTCATGATGCATGCTTGCCCTTATGTAATATTTGGATGAAATCACTGTAAAAGTGATTCTAAGTTTAATTATTCAGAGTAAGGATATTTTACAGATTCATGTATTACCTGTTACCACAAATAAGATGATCAAGGCAGTATTTTTATGACACTGCATGATCAAGTAGATAAATATTTCTTTCTAAATATTTCTAACAAGTTGTAACCACTAATAAATATTTTTACCAAAGCAAGGAGTGAATGGAAAGTTTCAAAAAAGCCTCTAGAATAGAGTCAACCTATTTGAAACCTATTTGATTCTTAAAATCAATGACCTGAAATAATTGTTTTTAAATTCTCAATCTAAAGAGGGGCAGTTTCTTTTCCAATCCCCTGAACTATGCAATCCAAAGTGTCCATACGTTGTAAAAAGAGGCCAGTTTTCAAACTATTTTTGTATGAAGCATTCTTAAGACGAGCTGAATATCCCCAATGTATTGTATGGGGTGAATCACTGAAGTGATTTTTCTTAGGTTTCATTATTCAGAGGGAGGAAACTTTTTGTGTATGTTTACAAATAAAATAGAGTGTTAACCAAAAGTATGCAGTCAAAAGTAGTATTAAGTTACTCTTCATAATCATGTAATTATACTACATCTATAGGGAGAAATACACAGTATGACAACTTGTAATCACAAATAAAGACATAATAGTTTCATGATAGCTAGAAGTGTACTGAATGTTTACAAGAAGCATAGTCAATCCACGATTCTACTGTTAGTAGTTTGTAGCCTACGTGTACTCAAGTTCTAAAAAGTCATATCCTGAAATGACATAATTTTTAATTCTGCTCAAATTTTAAGGATTTGTTCTTGTTCTTAAAGAAGAACAACAATAAGAATAAATCCTGAAAGTTTGAGCAGAATTAAAAATGAATAAAGGAGTCATGGCATATTTCACTATTTTTTGTAATAACAAAGATTGTGATCTAAATAAAACAACAACACTCAGTGAGCCAAGCCCTTTATGCAATTTAATTGGTTTAATTGAAGAAAAAAAGTTGTATGAGGTCCTAAAAACTGATACTGGAGATGAGAAGCCTTTCCAAATTCAATCAAGTTTAGGCAAAGATAGGAGGTAAATAAAAATATTGTTTTTCTAGGATGTAAAAACTGGGTCAAATGGTCTTTAGGGAGATACTTCTACTTGGGGTAATGTTTTTGTATTTTACATTTTCTCTCATCTTTTTTCATCTTAATGCTCTACATTCTTGTCCCATGTATGGGCCTGGGAAATGTGAATAGGTAGTAATCGTTTTGGCAGCTCATCCAAATACATGCCTGACTGCTCCATTTAAGACCTGTAATCGGCTTTCTTATATTGGATCCTCCTACATACACCAGCATCATTGATAATTAATCCAATACTTCCCCTGTGTAATAGACTCCATAAGCTGAACTAAAATCTTTATTTTTACAGTATACAATTACGTCCAAATGTGACAGTTTTGGCTCTACCAGCATTCTGTTGAAAAGCTTTTTTTCCTTTAAAACATTATCTGAAATTTCCTTATTTTCGTATCTTGCTAAGATGTGAACACACCTAACATCAATACATACTTTATCTGTCTCAATTCATCTAATATATCTTCCCTTCTTACCCCCCCCCCTCCCCCCCCCCCCTTTTCTTCCTATTTTATATTTCTTCATCCTACCCTCTCCTCTTACATGTCATCTATCAATCCTATAAATTGATAAGATATGAACACATTTCTTCCTTACTGTATAATACGCATGTTTACAAAGAGTTCACATTTTATTTGTGCTTTAGACAGAAAGGTTATTCTTGACAACCTAAAGTTATGTCAGAGGCTTTAACAACATATCACCAAGTACTGTATTTTAAGTGGATTTTGGATATTGTGGTTCCATTGCTACTAACAGCTTCAAGGAATACCAAATACCTATATGCGTTGGCGAGAAACTTTGATTAAATTAAGGAATTACTAGAACAATTCCTTGATTTAATATGTGTAATCCGGCCTATTCTCTCTATATATATTCAATATAAAACAACTTGATTTGATCTACATAAGCTGGCCTATGCTCTCTCTCATACATACTAATTCTACTTCTACATATCACCTTCCAACGTTCCTACTCTAAAATGGAATAAAGAACTAACTAGTTTGCTTCTAATCTGAGTTCTATCTCATGGACCTTCTGTAAGACTTCTTGCACTGGTGGATAATTCTTGGACTGCTGTTTAAGACGTGAGAAGGTTGTGATGTCTCCCTTGAAGAGACCTCTCGTACATTGTCAAGGATTGTCCCCTAGTCTCTCTTGCTAGCTCTCTCTTTACCCTCCCTCCAATAAGGTCCCCTTCTTAGCAAAAAATGATGGACTTACTTGTTTGCTTCTAATCTGATTTCTATCTCATGGACCTTCTGTAAGACTTCTTGTGCAGGTGGATAGTTCTTGGACAGCTGTTTAAGAAGCGAGAAGGTTGTGGCGTTTCCCTTGAAGAGACCAACTGCCCGTCGCTTCAGACCCTGAGACAAGCACGCATCCACAGCAGCTGTGATAGGAGAAAATATAAATTAGAAATGAACAATAACTTTTAAAATAGATATTGCAGAGGTTATCGATACTTTTTGCAGGAGTAATTAGAAATATCTGAGGTGACAAAATCACACTGCAAATATAAAACAATTTCTAGCATTAGGTCTTATTCATCCAGGGAGGTGTTTCATCAAGTCGTTCTTAAAGTTACGCACGACTTTATGTTCCACTGGTATCAGTTCTTGCGCGGAATGCGCTTAATCGTGTGAACCATTGCGCACAAGAAGAGATACCAGTCAAACGTAAAGTCGTGTGTAAAGTCTTTTTTATCTTCAATGGTGAAACAACTCCCAGGGCACAAGGCTTGAGGATAGAAGGTCCTGTTTCTTGGCTTCTGTATTAAAAAGCAACTACCACTGTTCAGAAGCCAATTCAGTGGGCCAACTTGTATTCTATTTATTTTCTTGTACAGGGAATCTACAGGCTACACATCAAGTGAATATGCTTTAAAGCCCAAGTATAGTTTTGGTAAAGATTAAGAAATGTGAATTTTTGGGATATTTACCATGACATGTAATTTGTATAAACATTTTAAGATCATAGCATATTTTTCTATAAGCTAGTTCTTTTGAAAATTTGAATTTGACCGTTAAATCGTATTTAGCGCCCTCTCTTGGTTATAACAATATTTTGCTTCTTATCGGGCATATACAAAGTTTTTTCCAAGATATGATTAAAGCATGATGAAAAGGAATGCACAAAGAATAAATTCTGAAATTTTCATCCAATTCTGTGCATGAGAAGTTGTCCTTTATCAAGAGAGAAAATATTGAATTAGCGTCGGTGGATACGACGCTGAAATATTTTGCACATTTTAGGTTATAAATTTTCCAAAACTTGTTCATTTTTTGCACAATCTTTTGTACAGCATGTTCATGATATCATGTTTCATTTTATATAGATTTGAAGACACATTTTGGCAATTAAAATATTCGCTTTTACCAAAACTGTACATGGGCTTTAATATTAATGTAAAAAAAAAGTTCTGGACTAACATCTGCTGAACCAAACTGTGGATGTATATTATTCAGAGCTGCCAACTTCTAAAAAAATCCTATTTTTACACCCCCCTACACTTTCCACCAATGTATCAGAGGAATTAAAAATCCAATTTTGCCCTGTAAGTATCCTAATTTTGCCATTGAAAAGAGCTCTGTATATTACATCCATCACTTTGTGATAACAGGGACACAAAGTTGTTCATAGTACTTTAAAGAAGTCGCCATACAAACATCAACATTAAACATCAATGGCAATACAAGATAGAAGGAAGATGGATTATCAATGAAGATTCTACTTGCAATTGTTGAGATTTGGTACAGTGATTGCTTATCGTTATGCTGTTTTATTCATTCCAGATTAATCCTCATACATGTACATGTACCTTGCTAGCAATCTCTAGGCATGTACAGTGATAAATCACACTGTACGTGTACGTTTATCTTCAGTTTCGAAATGAGAACTCCAGTCTCAACAGGAATAGGCATTGCATGAAGTCCTTATCACAAAGCAAGAGATCTCTCTTCCTATGCTATTTTTTCAGTCTTTACAGTCGAATAATAGAAAATAAATAATTTAAAGATTTGCATATCTGTCTATTTCTCACAAGCTATAGATATGAGAATCAAATATATGTACTATCGAATGAAGAAAATAAATTAATTAAGAATCGAAGAATATAATTAAAGTATTCAAAACAATTTCAAAACCATTTGTAAGTTCTACAAACTTTGTTTTACTATAAAACCTCAGTATTTCCCATGTATTTATTCAAGAAAAAAAAGCTCCCTTTTTTATTCATTGGTTGGAAAAGGAAGTTGTTGAAACAATATGACATAATAAGCTAGTTTCAGAGCAGTGCATAATATACATCATATCACATAACCAATTTTTTGCATTAAAAAATCACCATTTGGTCATATCATTTGAACGTTCATCTATTGTCTGAGTTGCTTCAAACTTTTTTTTATCTATCATTTGATTTTTTTTTTACTTTTAATCAAAGCAAGATTTTCCTGGCCCAGACTCAGTCTTTTTTTCAGCAATAATAAGAGTCCCACACCTATATGAAACACATTCATAACAATTGGCATCCATGCATGCTAGATCTGTTTCACATTCCAATGATTAAATAGCATGTATTGAAAATGGATTTGAACTCATGCTATTCTGTGTCAGTTATGTACGAAAACCATTTGGGAAAAAATCATATTATCTATGACTGTGTGTTATTGGGTAACATGTATCCAAGGTTCATATTCTGTTGGCTACATTATAACTGCCTGTATTTCCGAGCCCACTGGGCATATTAACTTTATGTATAAAGATATAAAACAGCAGCCTTATTATAGTGTACAAAGAGATATGTTGTATTCCACAGGTGACTAATGGGGTGTTGCTCAAAATCAACTGCAAATCAATTGCAGCTTTTCCAATTGTAACGCGCATTTTCATTCGCGCATGATATACGCATTTAACAAGACGCACATGAAATAATGATTTTGATTAGCGCGTTCTGATCAAATGCAACTTGCGATCAATTGCAACTTTTGAGCAACACCCCCTAACTGTACCAAATATTAACCATATCATATTCCAAAAATGCTGTGTATGTTTGTATACTAAGCCCAAAACGTTCTGTATTGTATGTAGTACACACCATAAGTGGGACTTTATACCTAGTGGAAAATATCCTGGATCAAACACTTTTGTTGAGCTCCGCAAACATTGCACAGAATATGAAAACAAACATTTAGATTTTGAACAAAACTTTCTTTTCAAACATCACAACTATCAGAGCATACATACAGTATGAGTATATAGCATGCAAACATAGCTGCTATGACAATTAGAGAATATGACTAGTTGTAAAATCTGAATATTTGTATAAAGTTGAGTCACAGAATTATCAATGGGAAAGAAGTGTGTTTTTGATTTCTTATCTCAACTTTTACTGATAATTTTCACTATTACGTGCATTGCCATATTTCTAAGGCATAGAATCAGGGTTTGTCTGTTGATTTATTGTTCTTCTCATATAATAGTACATGAACCATCATTTACAAAAGCGCTTGGAAAATATTTTGCAGCAAATTTGGTATTGGAAGAACGACTTTGATCTTGGAAGCTTACCAATTAGCATGTTTTAGGGCTGAAAGGACATATCACCTTCTGTTCTTTTCATGCAAAAAAAAAAAACCTGTACAGAAGCCAATTCGTAATGAGCTCTGGAGCAACATATATCAATCACTTTTAACCCTTCTTCAGAACATGCTCATTATTATGTTTTTAATTGAGGGCTTGTAAAAGGAAAACACTGTTCAGTGGGTGATTAAAAAATGTCAATGAATACCCAGGGAAATCATTTTTACTGCATTGGCTGATTGCTGCTATCTTGACATAGACAAACAATAACAATCAATGGGCATGCCGCTGCTACTCAGTGGGTTAGATGTAGAACTTAATGAGATGAATGTATGAATAATCATTATTTGTATCATTAGCTAAGTGAAAGTACAACATCCATGTTGTTGGTGGAGTAAATATTATACATATCTGCGCTCAAGGAATTTCCTGAACTGGTGATCAAAAATACTGCATAGATGGAGCAGTGTTTCAAATCTGCTTCAAACACAATTCAGTCGTGGACAACCATGGGGCAACCTTTATCAGTTCCTTCATACCCTTTTTGATATTGCACTTGTGAGAGAGGTATCTAAATCTACATTCAACCAGCCTCTTTGGATAATATCCACTACCTCCTCATGACTTTGGTTTACATAACGGCATACTTCTCATTGCTACAATGCTTCGACGTGTAAAAAAAAAGAGTGGATAGATAACCCTTTGCTGAAGTGAAATTAAGGATTTCCATTCAATGTGGGCAAGTATCATGCATTCATGAACAGTATGAGATGGCATAGGAAAAAGAGATTATTGATCATTAAGATTTTTATACGTCCTCTGACCCCCTTAGTGCGTGTCCGTAATCTTCCAGACTCATTAAAACCCAAAGCAGGCAATATACCTTGGGTTTGTCCACGCCAGCAGTAGCCATGGCAACCAGACCAGTTACCATGGCAACTGGAGGGAGGATGGAAAAGAAGATATAGGATGGAGTTTCATCCTCGTCCTCTGTGGGGCTGTTAGGGGTGTAGCGAGGTGGGTGTGAGGTGGGTAGATTAGCGCATCCGTATCCACGAATTCATGGATTATTCAACTGCAAGAGGGCAATCAATCCCCAATCAGTTCAGCCGACTGTCAGATTTGGTGTCCAGTGATGTTCGTTACATCGTATATCCTAGGGGTTAGGGGTAGAGTAACAGTCTGCTGAATCACTTGCAGATTGATTGAACATCATAGAAACACAGTCCGTTTGAAAGCAGTCAATGAAAGTGATAGAAATGCAATGCTTTTTTAAGCTTTGGTGGGGCAAGAATTTGTTTTATGACAATAGCTAGCCATTTCAAAGCTTTGTGTCACAAAACAATAGTCGCAACTGTACAAGTGTCAGTTAAAAAAGGGCTAAAACCAAGAACATAAAATTGTTTGAAATTAACTTACATGGTATAGTTAAAAAATAGAATTTCGATTCTTATGACAATAGCTAGCCATTTCAAAGCTTTGTGTCACAAAACAATAGTCGCAACTGTACAAGTGTCAGTTAAAAAAGGGCTAAAACCAAGAACATAAAATTGTTTGAAATTAACTTACATGGTATAGTTAAAAAATAGAATTTCGATTCTTATGACAATAGCTAGCCATTTCAAAGCTTTGTGTCACAAAACAATAGTCGCAACTGTACAAGTGTCAGTTAAAAAAGGGCTAAAACCAAGAACATAAAATTGTTTGAAATTAACTTACATGGTATAGTTAGAAAATAGAATTTCGATTCTTAAAATATCTTTTAAAAAGTATTTTAAAAAGAATACTATGGATTACTGAAGCTTACTGCACCTACATGTACCCCTGATGTTTTTGCATCCTTAAAAGACAAATTACATAAAACTTTATCTCAATATACATGTATGTACAAATTAAATAAAACAAACTAAAAACAAATTAAATAAAACTTTATCTCAATACATGTATATGTACAACTGTGCTTTTAAGTTAAGCAACAAGAAACACCAAGGTGTGAGAATGGATTCAAAGATGTTTATCAAGCAGACGTTTTAAAATCTATATTCTTAAATGCTTCTTTCCTTCTTAATGGTACAAAATTCTTGAACTTTGTCCCTACCATTCCCACATTCTATGACCCCGGTTAGACAGCGAGTCCAGGGCTAGCCTAGGCCAGGCCAGGGTCAGCCCCAGGCCCGCTGTGTAACCGCTCCAAAGGGACCTTACCCCGACCTAAGCGAGTCCGTTTTCGGTCCACCTATTGGGATTGACCTAGGCCAGCCCCGGGCTAGCACGGTCTCGCTGTGTAACCGGGTTTAGACCGATGGGCCCGCTTTTTGCGGTCTGTTATTGACGTCATTCGTGCCACCGATTGTTTACATGAAAGCACCATAACTTTCTCATGTTCAAAATGAGCACAGTCTAGATAGGAAAGTGGTCTGGACCGTTGGTCCCGGGAGCGGTTAGACAGCGAGACCGGGCTAGCTTGGGCTAGCTGTGTAACCGGGCAAAACGGGCCAGCCCATGGGCCGGCCCATGCAGCCCTTTCAGTGTAACAAGGGTCTAAGTCCTAAGATACTTTAGATTACTTTTTCTTCACCTCATTTGTTTGAGCTCCTTCCATCTCAATATACACACAATTGCAATACAATACCTCGGCATCATTTTGGTATTTTCTTTCCATGAACATGACCTTTTTACAATCTAGAATCCCCATTCCACTTGAAACAAAATCAATTTCCATTCCCAGTGAATTGCCAGGGTGATGGTGCCGCTAAGAACTAAATTGTTTTCATGGCTGCCGAAGGAGAGGCAAAAATCAATAAGAGTCTCACCAGAAGTGATATCCAGAAAGGATCTACTGATTTGATTCTTCTTCTGGCCTTTATTATTTTCTTACAATTTTGATACTTCTTAGAGTTTTGATCTAGAAACTATTAAATGCCGCATATTTTTTTGTGTGTGTGCCTCATATCAGGTTGGTGAGTTAGAAAAGATGTGTTATTCTATTATCTTTTTCTACTCTAACCTTACTTGTGAGGAGAAAGGTGTTGAAGAAGAGAAAGCCCAAATTAAAGCCTCTGTCCACTTGCCTAACTTGAAATTCTTGCTTCTCGTAAAAAATGCCATTTGAAAATATGCAGATTTTTCCTATATTCTTTTCTTTCCGCATATTGCTTTCTGTTTCCCCTAACTAAATGCATTCATGGAGATAATGCTTACATTCATTACAAGTATATTTGAAATACATACTCTGTACAGTGCTTTTGCACTATATCCGCATGATCATGACGTCCATTATGGATGAATACATTTGGGAAAATTTGGAACAATAATGTTTGCCACAAAATCATGTTAGCAAGACTGCACTAAAGTACATGTAGTCGTGGATAATGAAAATCAGAATTGGATTTGTGCAGGCATGTTCATAATGGGATATTTGCTTAGCAAACAATAAAGGAATGTTATTTCGGAGACTGTAGCACAGACTAATTGTTTACACAGAGATATTGACTTATAGAGTTTCGTCAACAATGACTGAATCATTCATGAAATTCAAATCTCAATTGGGATGATGTACTGTACAGCATCAAATCATTGGGAAAAAACCTACAAAAGTGCATGTTCTGAGTGGACATTTTTGAGAGGCAAGGGGCCTGTAGCATAAAATCAATACGATAGATATTGCACTTAATCCTATCTCTATGGTACATGTTTTGCCATAATACGATAAAAATTTATTGTAAGTTTAATTGCATCTTTTATTTTACAGGCCCCATGACCTACAAATTCACAAAAATAAAACCCTCGCGAAAATTTCAGCTTATTACAGTATATTGCCTCCATCCTACCCTAAAGCCCCACTTACAATGGCGCATCCAGGATTTGACAACCCGTGGGGCTCTCCTGATTTTAGCGCCCATGCCACAATGTGCCAACAAGCACGCAAAAAACAAAAAAGATCTTAAATGTAGAATACTTCTTTTGCAGCCTAAAATTTGACTTTCCAAGATTGTTGAGTTATGTTGAAGAGTACTAAATGTTAGAACTTCATCACCAATCAATTAAGCACAAAGATTGGTCATGATAGGCGCATTTATTTTATAGTTATTCCAATAATAATTCTTCTATTCGGGCCTCAAATTAATGGACCGTGCATTCAAATGTCAAAACAGCCGTTAACCCCTCGTTGACCAATAGCGCAAGAGTCTCTCTTAGTGCGTATTCCGCATGGTGTGGCAGTGTATTGAAGTGCGCACTGTATGTGCTCTCTCTGGCTCTTACAATGTTTTGTGTGTGTGTGTGGTACCGTAATACGCTAGGAGTATCGCGATACCGTTGGTGTCAAGATGAATTATGATAGAATAGATTTTTATTTGAATTAAATATTCTGGACTACATTCGACCAACATACTTCATAGAGGTTATCATTTTGGCATATCTGAGGTACACAACAAGTTGTAAGCATAACCGTAATGTGTGCAAATGTAGTGTTCTGCCTCTCAAGAAATATAAGTGCTCCCTCATGTCCCCCAAAGAAGGTGGCAAGTATCCAAAACAGGTCTTCATCAAATTCCACATCATCCTTTTGATTAGAAATTTTGTTTCCCCCTTCATCCCCCCCCCCCAAGAAAAATAGAAAGTAAGAAATCTGTACTACGTCCAAAGGGGAAACATATTATCTGTGTAATGAGTATAGCTTGTTATACCACAATGTGTGTGTATGTGTCTGATATTTTTGTCAGATTTTCTCATTCACTGAGTCCTATTCAAATCAGTGACAAGATGAGGATGTAACTCAATTCATTATCCTCTCCGATAACACTGCGGACACGGCATGTCTGATTTCCGCTCCCTCCGACAACGATTGCCCCTTTCCGGCTCGTCTAAACAGTTGATGTATGGAGCCTCTTCACCTGTGGATGTCAAAGTGTCCTTATTTCTACTGCTTAGCTTAAGAAAACAGACCTGTTACAATCAGTATACCATACCTGTAAAAAACTTCTCACTATTAAATCCTCATAATCTTATAGTGTTTTATATGCTTGACGACAAGGATGCAAAATGAATGGATGTCTGTAAACACAACCGTACCATACCGCACTGAACCTGTCACCACAGAATTTTTTTTTTTTACATTCACCACCTTGGAAATTGAAACGTAAATTTTGCAACTTGAACTCAATGTCATCATACACCCTATATTCGTTTGCATAACACTAACCAAATCTATCCGTAAAAACCAACCTCGAAGTGAATGCTATTCTGCAACTATGTTCAATGGGCGAAAATATTTAAGAAATGAAAAGCAAATGCCATTAACTTATTGATTATGATCATCAGCACAAGATGTACCTGATTTGGGACTGCATTTATAAACTATTGTTATTCTGCATTTCTATAGGACGTGACGTAAGACCGATGGCATGCACGCACATGGCTGCTACATGTACAGGTTTCATCTTCTCTCGAAGGTTATTCCACAGGTCTGAAGGAAAGCTAGTGCACAATTAGGCTGAGCGGTGAATGGAGGAGAAGAATGAACTCCCATTCTCCGTTGGGCTGACATCATCGCTGCCATGGCAACAGGCATCTCTCCTCCTCCATCTCTATTGGAGAGATCACTGAACTAGGATGCTGGTATTCTTCCCCCCCCCCCCCCCCCCCCCAAAAAAGTATCGAAAGATCGTTTAATCTGTAGACTTTCAATCTTTATTTCAATAAATATTACAACGTTCATGAGCATTATCTAATATGACATGTTCCTCTTCTCCC
>BQKZ01007880.1:22199-37805 GCA_036244855.1 Temnopleurus reevesii | reverse complement strand
TATTATGAACATGATGATGATTATACAATGTACATGTGCAAGGTTGATACTCAGGATTGAATGCTGCGCTACAACTCTATCTTTGAAGTAATTCAGAACCCAAACCAAGAGAGTAGAATCAATCCGTTTCATATTGATACACTTTGACCACAGGGGCCAAATCAATACACTTCCATTTGAGCTAAGGAAATGAAAATTCCCTTACGTCATTATGTTTTCCAATTAGTTGGATCCAGAAAAACACATTGGATTTGTCTGGAGTGTGTGAGAACCCTTTCTCTGCCACATATAAATTGTCATAATAACTTTGTGAAATTTTATGTGGCATAAAAGTTATGTAGATTTCCTGTTTGCATGAAGAAAAATATGAACTTGTTACTGTGATCATTACCCTCTTGGGGAAAGGGGAATGCAACCCATACTCTCATACCTTCTGTGAAATTTCTTTCATGTCAAGCAATGCATTACACTTAAATACTCTAATGCACAATAGAAATGTTTTCAATTACTCTAATGTATGAATATTTTGATTAAATGATCCTTAGGTTGCAATGTATGCTCCAGTTAATCAGATAAATCAAGCAAACCTGGCTCTTGATGTCGTTCAGCAGACTATTCCTTTCTATGAGACATTCTTCGACATAGATTACCCACTTCCAAAACAAGGTAAATATTCAACTTTATTGCGAAAATTGTTATTTTGTCTGTTCTCAATTGATGATGTTCATTGATTTTCGTTCGGTTACCTTTCGCTGCATGCTGTAAGCAGGAAATATTCTACTATCGTTTTAATGAATCTTGATAAAGGGTTACAAGAATGAGAGAAGAAAAATATGAAGTCCTTTCTGAATGATTTTCATGCAAGCTCATTTTGTTAAAGCATTTGCATCAAATGAAACATTCAGTTTTCATCCTTATTGATGGGTTTGTTGATTTAGATGAAAAGAGTTTCCTGCAATCTTTGAGTCTGTTGCTGAAAGCCTACAATCGTGACCCATTATCCATATAGGAGTGGTATTGAATGTCATAGAACATGCCTCGTTCCAACTCCATTCCGATCAATACTCAGAATAATGCATGACAGAACTGCTCATTTTCATTCCGTTTTATTCCTGCCCTCAATTTTGAGCCTGATTGACTTGAATTCAAAATCTTTGTAGAATGTGAGACTTACAGAGAAGAGCTACCCTTAGAAAATGATTCATGATTTTCCAATTGCTGTCAACTCTATTTCTATTCACTATGGGTGTTTATATGGTCTTTTTTTTCTATTCATTTTACATGTTACTTGTTTATTTTCAGAGTAATCCCATGCTTTCATGATACTCGAGATATCCCCCCAAATCAATCTGAGGCAGAGGTTAAGTCTAAAGTTATAAAAGTTATCTCACGCTAATGATAGAGAAGAACTTCATTCCTCATGATTGACTAGGTAGTATGATGTATGTATGTTGTCAATGTATTTCTATGTATTAAAGAATATTCCAGCACCTGTTTGCTAAGATTAACATTTTATCTATAAAATGCAAATTAGCAATCTTTTCTTACTGAAAGGATTGTTTCCCATCTCATATTGTTGCTTCTTATCCAAGAATTTTGACTGTGTACCATTACCCTGAAAGGAAGAAAAAAGATTTTTATCAACACTTCTCTTCTGCATGCATTTGCTTTTTCCAATCTGACCTATATGTTGTCGCGTCAGAACAATTACCATGGTTTTATTCACCCTGGTCAATTGTCCTGGCGTGATTGTGCTTTGCTCTTTGTGGCATGACGCTGATCGTTTTTTTTTCTTCTTCTTCTTCTTATTCTTTCATCTTCTTTCCTTCTTCCCGGTTCCTTTTTTCTTATCCATTATATAGGATCTTTTTCAGTCTGTCTCTCTCCAACACTACCCTACTTCCTACTTTTATTATACTTTCCGTTTTGCAATAATAAGCAATATTATTTCTGCAATGGGGTCATGCAATCAAGATCTTTAGATCTTTTAATCTTAATCCTCACCCATATTTGCATTCTTCTACTTTTATTGCTATTTGTTTTCTATTTGTACATGTAATTTTATGTGTATGTATTTTCTTGTACATGTTTGTATTTTTTGATGCATTTTATGAGTGAAATAAATATTGAATTGAATTGAATCTAATTCATTGGGCCTCTTCCTTCTGGATATATGAGATGTATTAATCAGTATTGCAGGTATGAAACCGTTACTTAATTGAGCGAATTTGTAAGGATAAATAGGAAAGTTGCTAAATAGTGACAGCTTTAAAAAATGCAATTGAGAAAGCTTTGCTTTACATTAAAAAGAATTGCAGATGTGCATTATCATACTGCCATGACGTTGATAGCTTTCGCAGAAGAAGCCCCTATAATGGCGCTAAAAACAATTCTCATTCTCCGATGGATTATTGTGCCATTAAATCTAAGAAATGGCATCACGTACGCAGACAATTTCCATATTTACCGTTATAGCAGTCCATTGCATGCTCGGCAAGCACCATACATTTATCAATAGACTCTGTCAAATTGGATGTAGGCACATTGAAGTCAAATGAATACATCCAAGATTCTCTGAGGAGCTTGGTGAATCAATGAATTGAATGGTTATATATATACATCAGTGAAAAACAAAGTGTCTTTTATATCATTTTCCTTCTTTCCTTCTGTATTATTTCATTTTAAGAAATAAACCTCTCATTAAATTTGCCTATTTTGTCATTTTATGGTCATTTAGTCAGAGTCATAATCTATGTACCTCTTGTTTAATAACTAGCTATGTAGTATTGTTGGTACTTTTTACTCAGCAACATGTAAACTGATAATTTCCTCCAGAATTCCTGTCCTATATGTTTGGTTTTATAATGCTTGTCAGTTTGATATGTTTATTCATTAATTTTAATCCATCTATCTACTGTGCCTATATTATATTGATTAGACTCTGTTACTTACTCCTCTCCATTAGAATTCCTTGATTTCTTCGCAAAAATTTGATTAATGTCTTGTTCTCCATGAAGTATGTATAGCCTAATAAAAGCCTTTGGTTTTTCTTAAATATTAGTCTTCCTTTATCTATCATTGTTTTTCATGTACCAAACAATACCACTGTCCAAGTATGAATTGCATAGATTCATATATTTCCCTTTCACTAAACATTCAATACCTTCTGAAGTGGCTTTTGGCTTGTCATTTGCATAAGAGTAGTTAATTGATTGGGCATTGGAGGTACTCATATGCAGTTCAGTACAATTAACCTGACACAAGAATTTATGTATGTTTTTAATCAATTAGTTGATTGACAATGGTCTCGGTTGGTAGATTCCAGTACACATAGCCTTATATCTATGAATTTTGTTTTCCATTATCCTTTTCTTCAGAGAAGCATTTTCTAAAGACTTATTATTAACACACACAATCACACATATGTGTGCAATATATTAGGGCTGCTCTTGTGTGTTTGTATAATCTGGGTGTTATTCTTTAAAGATTACTTCGCAATTTCAATCAGTTTGTTGGAAAAGCATTCAGTGTACTTTTGTTCTTTGTGGCGGCCTCACTTTCTCATCACATTGAACCTAGTAATTAGGGTGATAGAATAGCTAATAATTGCTCACCAAGAATTTCCCATAAAATATTGCACAGAGTCATTCCCTATAGTGCCATGTTCTGTACATCATACATGATGGAGTAAGACATGAATGTGAGAGTGAGAGGGGAGAGAGAGAGAGGGGGATGGGAGGGAGGGAGAGGAAGAGAGATGAGTAGAAGGAGTATGGGAATATAACAGAGAGAGGGGGAGAGAGAGGGAGAGAAAAAAATAAAAGAAAGAACAGGAAAGAGGAGTTGTCTGAGATACATGAGAGTAGTACAAGTGAGAGAATGGAGGTGTGGAGCAAAGTGGAGTAGAAGATGTTGACAGATAGAGTGAGAGGATGCTAGAAGTGTTGATTGCTGGAGTGGGTTGAAGAGATTATGCAGTGGCAGCAAAGAAAAACATGTTTATCACTCTCAGTAGACTCGCTTCCTCTGTAGAAATTGATGTGCATCACACTGAGGGCCTACTTAATGGTCAATTTGCAGCCAAGTGTACATGATAGGAATAGAAAAGTGTATTATCAAGGTGTGGCTTAGCTGCATTCAAAGTAAACAACTGATGTAAGACACTGTTGAAATGGAAAATGTAGAAGTTTTTGTATGTCAGTTTATGTATGCATTCAGGCACTCCTTTATGAAAAGGTTTTAAAACTGAACCAGAGAGATACTAGCATATCTCTGTGTAGGAATTCTGATGTATAGATTACCACTCCCATTTCTAATTATTTGAATACCTGGGTGTTTTGTTGTATGAATATACACATTCAATTGATTTGTATACTCTTCTTCAATGATAAAGATAATCAAGGGTCAAGAATGGAAGAATTAAGTTGTCTATAAATGTTGTGTTCCAACAAGACTTGAATTTACACATTCTTAGAAATATATGATAAATTTTACATGATTTTGAAATCTATTTATCCATGTCATACTCTCTATGATATAAATTCCATCTATTTTGTACCATTTAAAGTATTATTTAAATTTCAAACTCCAATTTTCCTCATTATAGATATGATAGCGATCCCAGACTTTTCTGCAGGAGCAATGGAGAATTGGGGTTTGATCACCTATCGAGGAGCATCAGTCCTCTATAAACCTAATGTCACTACCAGCTCTCAAGAAGTATGGATTGCTGTCACCATTACACATGAACTAGCTCATCAGGTAATTACATGTACGGTCTCATTAAATAGTCCATCTGGTAATTTTTTCCTGTAATATCTGTCCCAATGTAGTTTGTGTTAAAATCAGGATACTATTGTAATGCTTAATTTCTAGATTATTCTAAGGTTAGAGTTTTCAAAACAATTAAGAAAAATGTAACTGCAAAGTATCTGTTTCAAGTGTGGCTATAAAAATATGAAATCAGTGTAAACATTGGTGTCTGGCCCATGATTAAAGAAACCAAGAGAGTTTGTCAAAATATTGGTAATCCATATGTGGGAATCTTTGATTCAACAGCTTTTACATTATCTTTGGTGTCAGTGTGAATATTGCTCAGTATATTTCATACACATATACAATTAATAATTTCTCTATTTTCACTCTTACATTCTTAAGCTAGCAAACTTTCCAGGTCAAGGATCCCCATAGCAGGGATCTTGTTTAGATATGAACTAATCAACAGTTTTACTTGGTCACAAATATTTCCCGAGATGAACTTATGTCTACTGTAAATTTCGCAGCTGTGGCCTCATGAAAATTTCCACAATGTATGATGCAATTCATACTCCATGTATGTGCACAACAACATTAAAATCACATGTTAAATTGTTGAACTGGTCCCAATACCTGAGAATATTAGCATACTTACTATACAATCTCACTTCCTTCCCAGTGGTTTGGTAACTTGGTGACCATGCAATGGTGGAGTGATCTGTGGCTGAATGAAGGATTTGCAACGTTCATGGAATACTTAGGAGCTGATAATTTCAATCCAGACTGGCACATGGTAAGAAAACAACTGAATGTTATCACAAATATCTTTACAGTAGCAAGATATTGTGCTCGCGCATTGTCTTACGATTTAAAGATTTGTGTGACATTACTGTTTTGGCTCCACTTGAGTTCTTTGCTCATAAAAATCAGATTACTTATAAATGGGATACTTCAAATGTGCCCCAAAATACCAAAATTTATTCATGGGTAAAGGAATATACTGTCCCAAGATCTTTCCATAATTCAAGTGCTTGTTACAGAACTTGAAATGTATTGACAGGTCGTTACCCATGAGCTCCTGATGACTAGATAGTTGTCTTTAATACCACTAGACCATTCAGTGCCTTGCTGCTATTATACAAATCGATCCCACCTAGTTGGTCTAGTGGTGAGACACCTGTCTAGTCATCAAGAGGTCGTGGGTTTGGTACCTTACCAAGTATGCCTGTGATTTTTTTTCGCAGCACCCCAGAAATGCACTGTCAATCAATGTTTATTCATGTTGGCTAAGGCAAGAATTATTTCAATCATTATCTACCCAACGCAAAAATCACTCTACTGTTACAAAACATCACTTTGTTCTTATTCCTTATTGCTATACAACTAGTTCAAGCCTCCAAAGACTTATTATATTTCCTTGTAATGCTTAAACTTCCATAGTATTACAGTGTATTAAGCATTTTAAAGCAAGATTTTTAAAGTCTTTTGACCGGGTTTTCAATGTGACAGCTCAAGTCTTGACTCCTTCACTGTTTGAAATGGTTTGATTGTCTTATCAGATGGATAAGTTCATCGTGTACACGACCCATGCTGCAATGTGGAAGGATCAACAGGCTAACTCACATCCTATCTCAGTCCCTGTCCGTGATCCAGGACAAATCAGTGAAGTCTTTGATTCAATTTCATACAGCAAAGTAAGTTTGATTTTATCTTATTCACTCTATTCACATTAATATTTATTACGAGTCATGATGATTAATCAAAATAATAGTTTGAAATTTTGAGAAGGGATTTTAAATTAGATGAAATATTCCATTGCTGAACCAACTTAATCAGTTATCTTCCCTTGAGTGAAAGCTCAAATGTTTTTATAGTTTTATAAATTTTTACCTCAAAATGAATGTAAATACAGTTTTTAGGGATTACACTAAAACGGATAGATTGAGATATTTATTAATGTATTTGTTGTTGTTGTTTTTTGTGATGTTTATTTTTGGCAGGAAATGAAATTAATCTTCTGTATTGTTCTCCCAATCTCAGAAACTTCATTATAACTAACACTTTGAAATTTTGATAATTCTATTATCTTGAATGAATCTCTTTTTTTCCTCTCTCCCAGGGTGCAACAATTTTACGAAGTTTTATGATCCCGAATGAAAAGGATGTCATCATGTTAGATACCCAATTTTATCTCAAGAAACATGAATTAAGATTTTTTTCTTCTCCTCTTAGGGTGCGACAATCTTGAAGATGTTACAGAGCTTTATGATGCGGAATGACAAGGATATCATGATGTTGGGTATTCAGCTCTATCTCAAGAAACACAAGTTTAAAAATGCTGTCACAGCAGACCTCTGGGATGCTTTATCACAGGTAAACAAGTCTTACATGTGTCTTTAAAAACAAGTGTCAAGCTTCAAACAACTTTTGATTTTGCTGGCTAGCTTTAATTGTCTCCTAATTATTTTCTCACACCTCATGAAAGTTGGAATGGTTTGTAGAAGCTTCAAACTTTATTATATTTGATCATTCCCATCCTATGAAAGTCTTCTGTATTTATTTATTTTGTTTTTGTCTTTTTCATTTTTGCTTGTTTCTCTTTTTTATTTAGTAAAACTGTTGTATAGAAATGAGAATCCTTTAAAAAGAAATATGCAAGTACAGATAACAGAGACTTCATCAATTCATGAAATTTCAACTTTTACCATTTGGATTTTTACTGATATTTTGGCATGCACAGTCACTTTTTTTCTTCACACAGATTTCTGTATATTAGAAATTCCCACTGTCCTTTCTCTTCAGCTGAAATGTACATGTATAAGCTTCTTTTTCCACAGAAGAAAAATATTTTTATTTCTTCATTGTGCTTTATAAGATTTAGAAAATTATCAATCTAATTGGCTACTTGGCCGTCAATTCCATGACTGTTTATATGCACAGATTACTCTAAATGGATATGACACTTAATATTACAAAAAAAACAGTTGTACTAAACATTATTGTTCTGCTTATTCCACCAGGCTGCTCGAGAGAATGGTGCTGAAGTAGATATAGCTGGTATGATGGATACTTGGACTCTTCAGATGGGATACCCTGTCATCAATGTAACCAAGACTGGTACTGTTACTCAACAAAGGTATCTGATCTACCCACAAGGAGAGCCTTCACATGAGTTCAATTCAACCTTTGGGTGAGTTCTTCCAGTTTCTGCCACATTACCTTCAATATGAAAAGATTAAACTCTAGACATCAGAATCGTTGGCCCATAACCCTTGATTGTGGGTAATATCAATTTGTGGATTCCCTTAATTGTTAAGAGCACCTCCACATTCGTCATTATACAGCCACATGTCTCCTCTAAGACCATTTATTAGGCATCAAGGTACAGAGAAAATGGCTCTAGAATTTCTAAAGTATGATATTACAGGGAAACCTATTGTGCATCATTGTGAAAATTTATAACATTTCTTTTGAATAAGATCCACCAAAGCTTGTTATCCTTGGATAATGGATTGTGTTCCAAGGAGACAGTTGCAATGGAAAGTGTTAGCGTTTCATCCATTTCAGCTGTAAGAAAACAAAAAGCTTAACGGATGTCATTCATAGTTTGGCAGGTTTATAGCATTTAAAAGTTTGAGTGTTCATCCATTACATAACTAACTCCGTAATTTCATGTATAATACAATGAAAAATCTCTCTCTTCAATATTTCCTGACAGATATAAATGGACTATTCCTTTGACATACTTTACCGATGCTGCACCTGAGACAATAAACTCATCGGTAATGCACTATGATGCAGGTAAATAAGTTTTCAGTCAATATATTCTAGGGGTTTTGATTTCATTTGTAACAGTCACAGCTATGAGAAATCGGTAATTAGTCCTCTCAATCTGTGACGAGCATTTCTCTATTTCCCCGTTTGCTAACTAATTTGTGACTGAGACTACACATGCCTCTTGTGTAGATGCTATTGTTACGTCATCTTGAACTAGATGACTGAAATCTAAAATAATTTTATCGACCTTTACCTCTGGGCGACTTTGACAAATGAAATCGAAAACTCCATATCATTTCTTAATGCCATCTGGTTAACTGGTTCCTCCCTTAACGATTTGCCCGGTTGCTTCGCTGATTTTTTGAGATAGTGACTTTTTTTCTTTCAAGCCTTGCACAACTTATGATACCATTTTTATTGAGAACTGGGTATACGTTTCCAAAGTTAGCATGATGGAAAAAATTTGTTATGCAAAAATGATACAAAAAATAACACCAACTGCACACCACATCACCCCTTTCATATGACTTATTTTATGTATTTTTAGAATGGGTAAAGTCATGGGCTGTAACATACATCAGTTACTTGATTTACAGAGAGTTATTTGGAAACGTCATATTGACAAAGAACTATATTGCAAATCCATCCTGTAATGTTTGCTGTGATTTTTTATAATTTCTGTCATCTTTTCAGGAAGCATAAATCTGGATGTATCGAGGGCTAGTAAATGGTTCAAGATCAACACTAAGCAGTCTGGTATGTACCGTGTAAACTATGAGACATCAACATGGAGAGCTCTACAGACTCAGCTTATGATCGATCACACTGTCTTGAATGCAGCAGATAGAGCTAACCTGATTGATGATGTCTTCAGTCTCGCTTGGTAAGAACAGTTTCTGGGTCATGCATTACCTTAAATATTAGAATGTGAATTGCTAGTCAGCTGAACCAAACTTTCTGTTCATTGTCAACAGTCGTAACAAAATATGTGTAGAATTTGACAAATTTCTTATTCTTGTTCTGCAATTAGAAATCATTGCAAAATTGAAATAGATATCTTGTATTATTAATTTCTTTTTACCTCCAAGTCAATTGTAGCCAAATCTGGTCAAATTTATCTCCAAGTTATTTATGAAACTTGCTTGAATCATACCTTGAATTTCCGACTTGTGTCAATTCATTACGGATTTAGCTTTCACATGAGCGTGTTGGAAATATAGCATTACATAGCAATTTAAAAATGTTCTACAAAAAGTAGTGCCCAGTTTCACTTGCCTCAATTTAGCCTGGCTCACGGGGGATTCTATAGCCGGCGCAGGAAGGGTTAACATGAACTGTCATTCCTTCATTCCAAGTTTTGTTGGTTCATTAAAGTTTAATCAAAAGAGGTGCACTGAAACAATCATGTATTGTAATTTTGAATATGGACTGTTCATTTCAAAGTTGACCTACCAATTTTGATGGACTCTTCGTACCGTATACTTTTTTCATCATTCCTATCATTCATTCCATGAAGAATTTCGTCCACCAACATTTTCAAGTTTTCTTTTTCCCTTTTATTCCCTCAGGTCTGGATATGTGGACTATGGAATAGCTCTAGACTTTTCCAAGTATCTCATTAATGAGAATGATTATGTTCCGATTGACACAGCTCTTCATTCACTGTCATCTGTTGGAGCTTTGCTATGGGGTAGAGAAGGATTCACATACTACAAGGTATAATGCTACCCAAGGATTTACTTTTACAATCCATGTAATCAGTAAATGAAATAATTTCTCTTTCCAAATTTATTGTCTCAATAAGTTAAACAAGTTGATGGTTAGAAATTTGAAATATCCTGAAATTTATTTTATAATTACCAAAATTGATTTAGCTTCAAGGACTCTATCTGTTCAATTATCACTAGTTTTATTTCTTCATTCAATACCTTATCAAAGTTTGATATGATGTCAGCACTTCAGAAACTTTTTTGAAGTATTGTTCCTCCTAATTTCTATTTGATATCATATTACAAATATCTTGTTGGGCTTTTTTGTAGGGGGAGTTGGGGGCTATTGGTCATTCCAAGTGTTTTAGCCCCTCTTGAATAAATGTAAGTCTTAAATATGCATTAAGATTGTTCAAAAATTGATTTGCGCTTAATTTTCAGACTTATGATAGAATGCTAATTTCTATGTAAACCATCTGTGGACTTTGATTATTGAATGAAAATTTCAATAAATTTTAAGAATTTGATGTGGGAGGGACAATTGGGTAGTCATGTAAATTATATAAGGAATCACCCCTGTGCTTTCCATCTGTTTTTCAGAAATATATTTTTCAACAATTTAGCCGACTTGTTGAGAGTCTTGGGAAAGAAGATACAGGAGAGCACCTTGACAAGTAAGTCGGCTTTGTTTGGTTTTATGATAAGGAAGCAGGGTAAGACATGCTTTGTAAATGAAGAGCTTTCAATTGCAATATCAATTTTGTGAAATTAAAATGGCAATTTGTGATGGGGTAGAAACTTCCATATCCTTACTGATTGTTTCATACAATTCATGACTTCAGAGTAACTTAGACATTGTAATTATTTATGAATTTCTGTGTTTGCCCTCTATGCTTTTTATGGTTATGATTTTTTAATGTCATATTTTATCAAAACAAATTTTTGAACAATTTTGTTTTCATTATCTATTTCATAGGTTAACACGCCATTTGCTGTTGCAAAAATTTAGTGATCTAGGACACCCAGAGACATTAGAATGGGCGAAGCAACAATTCCGCACCTGGATGGAGACCGGTAACACGTAAGCTTTCATATCTTGGATTTAAACAAATGGTATAAATTATCTTTGTGGTAATTAGTGTTGGGGCACTTTAAAGGGCATTTAAAGTAATCACACACAAAATGCAACCTGAGCGTAAACCGGTACACTACATTTTTGGTGATGTCACATGTTAGCCTTAAGTATTATCGCATAAAACCTTTACAATTGTACACTTTTGGTGAAAATTGATATTGTGCTCTAAGCAGACACAATTTCATCAAATGATTTATGAATAAAATGAATTAATGTGAGATTAGAAGATGGAAAAAAAATCAATTTATGACTAAGTATTTTCAATGAATTTCCTTTAAAAACATCCATCTTTTTAAGAAATAGATTTTGATTCAATGAGATGTTTTATTTACTTCTAGACCAAGATACTATAAGATGTTGATTCAATGAGAACAACATTGCTCTTTAAAAATTAAAAAAAGATAAAGTTGCAGTAACTTTCATCATTTAACATTGTTTGGCTTGCCATGATGATCTGGTGCAGTTTGCTCTGAATTATATAAGCATCCTTTTTACTTGCTGTTTGCTATCAGGACTGTGGGAGCTAACTTACATGAGCTAGTGCAGTGTGGAGGAGTGCAAGCAGGAGGCCAGGTAGAATGGGAATATACATGGAAGAGATACCAAGACACAACTGCTCCTACTGAGAAATCCATACTTCAAAGGGTCTTAGCATGTACACTGGATCCTTCTATTCTTAGCTAGTGAGTCATCTGCTTTTACTTTCATTAACTAAGACTCTACCTGCCAAAATTGAATTGAATTGAATATGCTTTATACAAAGGCTGATACAAATTAATTTTACAATACAATTCAAGTTAACAATATGATTAAGAATAGCAATAACAATACATAGGAAAAATGAGTTGTCCAGTAGGTGCCAGTATTGAGGGGATAATGTGGGGGGGGGGGGGGGGGGGGGGAGGAGGAGTCAGACCGTTGATTGAATGAAAAGATGGGTTTTTTTTTTCAATTAACTTTTTAGGTTGCATGCATCTTTTAGAATATTGTGTGAATTTTGTTATGGTGAAGCCATTTTCAAATGATTAGTGTGTGATGGGCAGTCAAATATTTCTTTCTTTTAGAGGACTAAAAGATATATGTTGATTAGATTAAATTAAAGACCTATTTATTCTTTTTCTTGAAATGCAATATAGGATTCACATATTAGTTTAATGTCACATAGTAAGAAGCAAAAATTCATTCATTTTGGTATTCATTGCTTCGGCTAATAGTCCATTTGTCCTACCTTACATTCCTTTGGCAGAAAATGCATGATAACAAAATTCATTTCCATTTATTGGTTAATGAGAACATAGATAATGTAAAAGCAAACTATTTTTCTTCTTATTTCCAGCTATCTTCATGCAGCACTTGACAGAAGTAAGGTTTTGCAGCAGGATTCTGATTCTGTGATTGCGAGTGTAGCTCTCCAACCCGCAGGTTCCTATATGGCTCTTCGTTATGTCATTGAGAACTGGGAAACCATCCGCAAAGAGTAAGCTAATACATTCCATGAAAGTGACATGTCCGTTAGGCCAATAATGTGAATCTCTTGACAACTATTCAATGAAATTCATTGAAATTCAATACCTAGGAAATGAATAGTATATGTTACACAGATCGAGACATGCACACAATATTAGCATTGCTGACAGGACAAAGCCATGGAATTGCCCAGATTCAAAATGCATTATATTGACCATGCATTTTGNTACGTCTATTCTCCTTGCACCCTTTCTGCGTGCGTGAATTGGGTCGTCACAGCTCGGTGGGCACGTATAGAGAGAGCATGGATGCATCCCATTATGCAAAATTCCCTCAAGCAATTTTCATTCAATAAGACAATAAGACAAATTCAAGTCCGCGTCCGTCTTTTGTGAAGACTTCCTGTATACGGGAAAAGGATGTGGTCAAATTGACGCTTTGTGGACTTCCCGCATGAATAGACCGGATGCGGGAGGAGCGCGGAATTCGTCGCCAGGGTAGTAATACATAGCGCCTTATTGACCATAAATTTTGATTACTTTTCTTTATGTGGATGGAAGGAAGCATTTGCATTTATTTTATGGTTTTGAGTCACATATAGTGGAATTGGCAAAAAGTTCAATTTTCCCCCTTTTTGGAGCTTCATTTTATATGCATGATCCCTGTCAGTGACTCGTGTGGTAAATTACATGCCCTCAAGGAAACAAAAGCATGAGAGTAGTACAAAGTGCACTATTTTCTTGTACACCAGAGTGATTTATACATTTATATGGGCAGATAATGAAATGCAGTCAAAGGAGACTGGTATGATGCATTGTAACAGTAGGTTCTGAAATACTTTTAGAAATACACCCTTATGTAGAAATAAATGTTTGAAAATTCTCTAAGAATTTAATTTCAGTTTGGCAGATCGAAAATGAATCAGTGCTGGATGGTAAGCAATTTGCTTAACATTATCCTTTCTCGTTTGTACAGGATTGGTACACAGCCATTTGTGATGACACACCTCCTCACTGAGACAACATCTTGGATATCAACAGAGTTTGAATACCAATATGTAAGCTGTTATCATTTCTTAACTTGTAATCAACATTAAATGAGTTTTACCTCAGTTGATATGATGTTCAATGTTGTGTAATGACTTAATAGAAAGCATGTCTAGGCTTTTATGCCATGCACACAACTTACCACATTAAATTCTCAGCCTGTCTTCAAACAATGGCTATACTAAAGTTAGAAAAAAATTGAATATAAAATTTTGTCGTGACCCGTCGCTTACAATACATTTTTTTTTCAAACGGGCTAAACCGAAGACAGTTGATTTATTATAATCTATATTTCTGAATAAGAAATTCACTGCTAAACCAACACTTACATGTATTCTGTACTGTATTTAGAGCAAGGTAAATCAAGGTAAAACTCTTTTTCCACCAGTCACCCTGATGACATGAGTGAGATATTGTTTACAATTTGTGTTTCTGATTTCAGGCTGAGAAGTTCATCTCTAAGCACTCTGCTGGTACGGCAGGGCGGACTCTTAAACAAGTACTGGAGGATATGAAGATGAGGATAGCTTGGAGAGCAAAATATGAAGATACAGTCACAGAGTGGTTCAAGCAAGCTGTACAACCGCAACAATAATAGTCAGATACTGACACAAAGAGATTGAAATGATCTGTTCAACCTCCCATGTCATAGCTAGAAACAGTCGCAGAGTGATATATTAAACTTCAAACATCAGAGCCAGAAACATTCAACAAAGGATTGAAATGATCTGTCCAACCTTAAGTGTTGTCTCAAAAGAAGCTTTTTGTGCAAAGTTTGGAAAATGTTGATGTTGCTTTTTCAATTTGTTCAATCTGGAAAATGATGTTACTCTCTCCTCTGTGTAATCTTCAATAGAGACATCGTTCTTCACAGTCATTCCTAACAATGTAATTTAATGTAGTTTTCAAATGTTGAAGAGAGTTTAGTAGTGAGTTTATATTGATTTTGCTTGGCTTTAATATTTAATTCATAAAGCAGACAACAATGGGCTGCCAATGCGACCATTCTACCATCTTTTTGTGGAAGCATGCTAGTGTTCCGGATCTGACTCTGGCCTTTTAACCAACCAGAAGGTTGTGGTTCGAATCCCACCCATGGCATCAATTTTATTTTAAAAGAAATTCATCCAAATTGCACTCCACTCAACCCAGGTGAGGCGGCAAGAATATTTGTTCCTTGAAATGCTTGAGTGCTAATGATGACAACCTGAAGCCAGGGTAATACTAATGCAAAGCACCTTGACCATGTTGCAACGTGGTTACGTGCGCTTCATAAATTACATGCACCGTTATTGTTATTATGTATTTTGGTATTTGTTTTATATGGCTGAACCTGTTGGTAAAGGCTGAAACAACTTGATCCATTATAAAATAAACGCACACACACAGCAATCTTCAACCCCAAATGATAATACAATCGTAGGTGTGAAAATTACTGCCTCCTTTACATCCGCCCATTACTTACAACCTCCTTTCACTTACTTCCTTTTCACTTACTATCTCCTTTCACTTACTGCCTCCTTTCATTTACTGCCTCCTTTCTCTTACTGCCTCCTTTCACTTACTGCCTCTTTTCACTCATTGACCCTTTTTGCTTATTGCCTCCTTTCACTTACTGTGTCCTTTCACTTACTGCCTCCTTTCACTTACTGCCTCCTTTCACTTACTGCCTCCTTTCACTTACTGCCTCCTTTCACTTACTGCCTCCTTTCACTTA
>BQKZ01007879.1:17026-28145 GCA_036244855.1 Temnopleurus reevesii | reverse complement strand
ACTTTGTGCAGGGACTACCTGGTTCCAGGAGTCAATGGTTTAAAAATCACCAGTGAGTGATATTTTTTAGATATTCATAGCTGCTCTATCAATAATTTGATCTGCTTCAAGCATTGTTTGTCCGATTTGTCTTCTTTTAATCAATACAAGTTATTTCTGGCCTAGACCCAGTCTTTTAGATCGAGACATTTTATCCTTCCGGAAAAACTGCCAGCATATCATTTTCCTCTTTTATCAAAAGTTGCTAATAAACACAAACAAGTACAATTTAAAGTAAGACTAAATGTCTGCTTTCTATCTTTAAAAAGAAAGTTATCAGTGTTGGGGCCTGTAACATAAAAGATGCAATTAAACTTGCAAAGCATATTTATCGTAAGTCTATGGAAAAATGTGTACCAAAGAGATGCAATTAATTGCAAGATTTATTGCATCTCTTTTATGTTACAGGCCCTTGGTTTGATATTACTGGAGTGTTAGCTCAATCAGGAGAGTGCTCGCCTCACAAGGCACAGGTTTGATTCCAAGTCATTCAAACCAAAAGAAATTAGAAAAAAAAAAAATCAGATTTGCTTCTACCCTGCTTGGTAAAGCCCCGGTCACATAGGGCCCCGGAAGCAACACGATCCAACACGACTCTTTGTTCTGAGGCAGTTAACTGCTAATTAACAAAGAGTTGTGTTGAATCATGTTGCTTCCGGGGCTCTGTGTGACAGGGACCTAAGGAATGGAGCGACATCATTCTGGTCCTGTGCATCGTCGGCTGGGCAAAACAAGTCAATTTCCATCAAAAGAAACGTGTTAAAAGGAAAGAAGAAAGGTGAGCTGCTTTCAACTTTCTTACCTGTGTTTGAATGAATGTTTTCATGCAAACTGAACCAGGTTGCATAAACCAAATTACCTTTTGACAAATAAGTTAGCATTAGTGGCACTATCTGTGATGTATGCGACCAAATATGTAGATTTTTTGGCACATTATTTTATTTCGAGATAGGAAGCATTACATTTTCTTCATATTTTACGCAATATTGATATAGACTTGGCCACTGGCTTCACAATGAGCTATGACTCATCACGGTTGGTAATCACATCACAGATCAATGGGCAGGAATATTGTGCTATGTTTTACAAAGTATCATATGTCACACTCATCATGCAATGTTCCTTACCATTGATCTGTAACCTGGGGCCGATTGCACGAAATGGTCTTAGCTATCCTTTACTTGCTGAGGCGTCTTAACTTCCTGTGCCACCCTCTTAACATAGACGTAAGCGTTGACACATCTGTGTTACGAGGGTCGTACAAGAAGTTTAGAGGTCTTAGCAAGAAGATGATAGCTAAGACCATTTTGTGCAATAGGCGGGTTTACTAATAGATGCAAATTTTATGCATACCTCTTACACAAAGTTTGTTCTTGACTACCAGAAAGCTTGCCCAAGGCTTGCCCGACATAGCAACAAGTAATGTATGCAAACTGGATTCCAACTATTGTATTCTTATTGTTATCAACGGGTCTATGGAATACCACGTAACTATGTTGAACGCACATAAATTTGAATATATAAGTATACCTGCCTATTGGCTCCAGATGGCTAGCCAAGAGGAGTTACGGCTAATTTTGAAGCTAATTAGTAATTCTTTATGACTTTTGAGAAGAATATGAAGAAATTGCAAAGGCTTCTATGTCAAAACAGGATTATGTACAAAAAAGTAAACTTTTTGGGACTTGGGTCGTACATGCATAGACTTCTGTCTTCCTGCCGTTCAGGTCAGCCACCTCTCATAGTAATAGCGTATGTTTATATATGTTTTTATATATTTTTTACAATAATTTCAGATTTGATGGCAGAAGTTGTGTACATTTACAAACACAATGAATATTTTTTTGTCATTTGTATCTATAAAGTTGCAATTACCGATAATGGCAAGTTGTAGCTGACAAGCAAGTGCCCATAGCAACCATCATTTTATACGCCTCATGTAAAAAGTGCAAATAGTGCGCAAGTGAAAATGCATTCTCCAATTTTCAATTGATTTGCGATTAATTGCAGCTTTGTAGAAACACCACCTTAGTGTGGAACGACTTTCTAACGCTTAATGTACCATGAATTTAGATTTTGGGGCGACTTGTGCATATTGTAGGTCAGAAGTTATGTTAATTCTAGTAGGTATGTTACAGGCACAGGTTTGACAAGTTCATATCACAGATAAAGTTACCTAAAGCCCCTGTCACATAGGACCCCGGAAGCAACACGATTCACCCCGACTCGTTGTTCTCTGAGGCAGTTAACTGTGAATTAACAAAGAGTCAGGGTGAATCGTGTTGCTTCCGGGGTCCAATGTGACCAGGGCTTTAATGAACAGAATGCTAGTAAAACGTATGACGGGAGGGGGGGGGGGGGGGTGGAAAGAGACTTAAAGATTTTGTTAAACTCAATTTTGAGGGGGTAAAAGCTTTTTTGCAGCATGTTGATATTATCCATTATAATTTTTAGATTACCTCAAAGGACTTCCACAATTTACATTTGAAAACCTAACACGATATTAACTATTTACGAAAAATTAAGTCGAACACCATTTCAATGGTTCTTTGTAATGCTATTCAAATCGGGACCGGCTTGTCATTGTTGTGTCTGCACAGTTCTGTTCACGGCGAACGGATCTATTCTCTTTCGACCGACTTTATTTTTCGAAAATAGTTTATATCGTGTTACCTTCACAAATTTGTTTTGATTTGTTCTAAATGGATCAGAACATTTTATAAAGAAGTATAATAAAGTGTGTAGATATGTTTGTCCATATTTCCATTTTTCTAGTCTTATATTGACATTTTAGTACAGTAAAACCTTGTTATAACGAAGCCCTTGGGACCGGTGAAATTATCTCTTTATTTCGAAACCTTGTTATATCAGGGTCAAAATACAATAAAATACAAAGAGTTGGGACTAGGAAAACTACCTTGTTATAACAAGATCTCGTTATATCAGTGCTCTTTATAATGAGGTTGGACTGTAATTGCTTTTCTCTACTACTTGTACATTATTCTATGCAAGAATAAATGAGATTTAAAATGTCAAATTAGAGAAAATTGTTGTTTTGTTTCATGTCCAAGCCTTCCGTACACGTCATGATCCGCTTAAAGCCCCAGACACATACTGTAAAATACTGGAAGCAACACGATTCAACATGATTCTTTGTCCACTTAAAGGGGAACTTTTATGACACTCTGTATCATGATATATTGAAGATTGCATATTTCTTTACATAATAATTCCATTTTCTTCCAAGAAAATACGCCTCGTAGTACTTTTAAAATTATTATCACTTAACATTCCTATCTGGGTCAGAGAGGTATGCCCCGCCTCCCAGAAATACTCCCTCTACGCCACATCTTTTGACAGGCGGAGACTGTGACGTCATATTCAGTCCTGCATCAAAACCACGGACTCAAACATGTAGGATTGTGCCCCTAATATTTCTCTTTCTTGTTCAATGTCCTTCTCGAAATCCGAGTCAGGACTTGAATAATTGTCTTCCTCAACTTCTGAAGAATCCGCCATTTTCTAAATATTGAAAAAAATGTTCAAATCGCGGGTATAATTGGCGCCAAACAATATCAGAAATGCATAGAGTGACATACGCAAACAAACGCAGGTTCTTGCTCAGCAATGTCTGTATATGACGTCACAATGATTGACAGATCGATTTCCCAACCAGAGAGTATTAACATATTAATTCTCTGGTCCCAACCCACCGGATCCGCGCGGTCCGTTTTTTAGGGGCGTTCCAAACAGCCATAACATTGTTTAACTTTTCACTTCTATGAAATTAAAAAAGATGAAAAAGGTTGTGAGAATCAGTGTTTGTTGAAAATATAAATCAGAAAAAGTTATTATACAGTTTCATAAAAGTTTCCCTTTAGGTCCTGATTGATATCATTAACCCTTTGACTACTGGAACCGGATGATTCCTGTACAAAGTTTTATGGAATTAGTGATTTCATTCGTCAATGGGTTAACTGCCCCTGAATAAGAGAGGGGTGCAAAACTCAGATCACAAAGTTATTGTGTTGAATCATGTTGCTTCCAGGCTTTATACCCGATTTGGAAAATACATGTAAATGGCTTTAGTATTCAATATTGGTATTATAACAAAGAAAATCCACCCGATTCTTGTTCTGGAATCTCATAAGAATACTCAACATATCATTTCAATGTGTTCGCAAGCTTTACACCAGGGCCCTGTAACATAAAGGTTTGCAATTAATTGCTAATCTGATAGCGATTGATATCAATCAATCGAAAGTCTATGGCAAATCCAGTTTGCAATTGATCGCAAAATCAGATAGGGATTAATCGCAAACCTTTATGTTACGGGCCGAGATATATGGAACAATGCAGTTTGAAATTATAGATATATATGGAACAATGCAGTTTGAAATTGTAGACAATCTAAAGATTGTTCTGACTGCTCGTATTTTTTTGTGATTTGAAGCCAATATGATGTTTCTTCTAATGAGAACACTTTTATCCTGCAATTTTATCCATTTATCCTTTTACTTTTTCAATTAATCTGTGTATTCAGAATCACATTGAAAGATTTTCTTTGTGTGTGAATGATTCTGAGAGAATCTATCACACTTTCTTTAAAGATCAGGGCCCTATCGCATAAAAAGTTTCGTTTAAACGCAACTCAGAAAATTAAACACAAGTCCTCAACACGCGCTCCTGATTGGTTGAAATTGGAGTTGCATTAGATTTTCTGACTTGCGTTTAAACGCAACTTTTTATGCAATAGGGTCCGGATCATATGTCGGTCGTAATGTGTGCACCGTGCTTCCAAAAGTCCATTTATCATATTTGTAAATTAAAAGATCTTGCACAAGCAAGCAGTCATAATGGCTGTATTCATTGGTAACCAATATCTCTATGCAGATACTTTGCAAATTGACGTATCCTAAAATAATACTCAAAGAGAGTTCTAATGAGATGAATATTTGAAAGGGTTTTAAAGGTGAAGAATCCTGCTTGCATTGATACAGGGTAGTCGGGCTACTAATTTTCTTTAATTAAGAGGGAAACTTACTAATTTTAAGCCACTTTACTCTCATCTTGGCCAATTTTGACAGCCATGATAAGATGCATTTCTCTGACGACATGATTTTCCTGGCTCCAGCTCTCTATTGTTCTTTGAACACGATATGAACTGCTTCCACAAAATATAGTCTGTCATGGACAATAGATCTGTACGCCATGTATTGTTCTGTGCGGAAACAGCGATCACAAGCCAGTTCCGCTTTGAATAGCATTACAAAGCAGCAATGAATTGGCGTTCGACTTAATTTTATGGAAATCAATTATATTGTATTTGGAATTAAACAAAACAAACTATAAAAGATGTTACCAGAAAGATCAAACTTGTTAGCAGATTAAAAGAGGGTTGTATTATATTTGACGTCTTAATAATGACTTTCCATTGTATTAGAAGCTAATTTTTGTGTTCTTTACGGCCTCACGACCTAATAAAAACATGACTCATCTTAAAAGTTGTGACGGTTGGCAGGTATACATAGAAAATGAAAAGATGGTTTTGCTATATCTTATGTCTTAATAATTTCCCACTTTATAAAAAAACAAACAAATTTTTGTGTTCTCAATGGCTTCATGACCTCGTACAAATATCACTCATCTTAGAAGTTGTGACGGTTGGCAGGTATATATAGAAAATTAAAAGATGGTTTTAATTTGCTATATCTTACTTCTTAATAATGAGTTTCCACTGTACAACAAGCCAAAGGTTATGGTCTCAATAACTCATGACCTGTACAAATATTTGGAAGTAAATATTCAGTATTGAATTGTAAACTCCTTAAAATAAAAATTTAGGGAATTAGTTGTGACCGTTGGCAGGTTTGCTACGTTTACCCGATTGGTATTTTGATAGCGAATGAATCTTAGGGATAAGACGATCAAATCAAGTTCACTAGTCATGGATTGCCGAGGAATGCTCCTTGGTATTTTGATAGAAACTGAATCTCCGATATGAGACCATAAGCCAGCAGATTCAAATCAAGAATTTGTGATCCATCCAGACATATCACATCAACTAAAAGTGAACTTGGTTTGCAGGAGTTTAATATGCCTGGGTCATCCTTAAAGTGTTTTGAAGACTGTTAATGATTCGCCGATGTGTGGACATTCAGACTTGCCATACCAAGGAGGCAAGTACAAAAAAACTTCAAATCTCCTTTGAAAATTAAATTGAAATCATAGAGTAACTGACAAAAGGAAATAATTTCAGGTGCTGATTGACCAGGAGTCGTAATCTTGAGCTGATTATGCAATTGAATTGAATTGAATTGAATTGAATTGAATTGAATTTATTTATTTCCTTTTTCATATACATAATCAATGCAAATAACAACACAAGTAAAACAAAATAAAGGAGGCGAGTACCCAGAAAGCACAGCTTGTGTTGGGACCGCCTTTACAACAAAACAAAGTGAAACAAAATCATCTCTTCGAAAAAAAGTTAAAGAAAATAAATTATTACATATTATTATTTGAAGTAAACAATTTAAGAAGAAGAAAAAAAAAAGAGATAGGTGAAGAAAGGAAAGTGTTGAGGAGATTTGAAAGGTAAGAGAGAGGTGAGCAGTGAGAAGAAAAAAAGAAGGATTTTGGCATTATAACATTAAATATCGATGTCAAGAGAGAGCATCTGGTGTATTAAACACTTGACAGCAAGCATTTCAGTTGCAGGTGTTGGTCCTGTTGGACATTGGAACACGCCAATACATTAATAACCGTGTGCATATGTCAATGCTAACGTAATTCTATGTTAACACTAGGAAAAGATGAAAGAAATGACACACAAACTAATGGATAAAGACATGAGCGCACCGTCGGGGTAGGGGCTTCAGGGCGCTAGCCCCCTGGGAGGTGTTTCACCAAGTCGTTCTTAAAGTTACGCACGGCTTTAAGTTCAACTGGTATCAGTTCTTGCGCGGAATGTGCGTAATCGTGTGAACCATTACGCACAAGAAGGGATACCAGTCGAACGTAAAGTCGTTCTAAAGTCTTTCTTATCTTGGTGAAACGGCGCGGCGCCCTGCTCATAGTTATAGAGGGGGCGCCAAATGTGCGGTAAAAAGGGCGAAAAGATCGCCGAGAGGTGCGCCAAAGGAGGGGATAACTGTTTTTCACTTGTCAGCCCGGCTCAGCTCCCCCCCCCCCCGGGGGCGCTAAATTTGTTGCCAGGGCTCCAGACTTGCTAGACAGTCGATCCCGTCTCCAAATCCTGGGTGCGTGCCTGAATAAAGATGCAAACTATGGGAGCACCCTTTTTTAGTTCAATATTACATACAAAACTGCACTATGCACCTTTTCAAGTTTTTTCTGCAGGTTTGCAGTCTTTTGCATTTTTTTTCTCTAGTGCACGTTAATGACCATATCCCTTTATAACTTTAAATAAATTGTTACCATGGTTACTCTGATTCAGCCATTAACCGATGCAATGTAAAGTAGTGAGTGGGCATACAGCACATGTGATATGTTTTTCTTTAACTTCTATAAGAATTAAATTGTTTGTCTTTACTCTCTTTACTTTTTTCGCTCGGTAGGATGAAATGAAAACCACATGCATTTACAGCAACGAAGTACCAACCTGTACGTAATACAGTTTAAAGTGGACTGTACAATAAAAAGAAGAAGAAGAAGAAGTAGAAAAGAAAAGAAGAAGACTTTTAAGTGGGAGAAGGTTATTCATGTTACCGATAAGGATGGGAAAAACTTTTCAGGTCACTGAAATGGAATTGTCCTCGTCTCTAATTGCTTGTATGACTACTATTTTGTTAAAACAAAAGAAAAAAAAAGAACGAGAATGAGAAATCAAGTTCACGACGATGAATGGCGGTGAATTAGAACAAAGAAACGTCAAGATAATAATTCACGCTACCGGTACGGGAAAAATAATACAACTTGAGTAAATGGTCGCTAAAACTAATGGCATTGTCCTTGTCTCTTAATGAATCAATTAGTTTGTACATCAAAATGATAATATTGCAAACAAAGAGCAAAGGGTGAATGAGGAACATTATAAGGTCAAAATAATAATTCATGTTACCGATACGAGTAGAAAAACATAGGAAATTGATAGCGCGCTCATTCACGAAGGCTACCACGCCGCGGTGGGTCGAACCGTTTTTAGGCGACCCATTAACTTTGTTATCAGGCGCCAATTGCACGAATTGATCTTAGCTATCTTTTTCTTGCTAAAACGTCTTAACTTCTTGTGCCATCCTCTCAACATAGACGTATTTACGTTTTTATCTGTGTTAGGACGATGACGCAAGAAGTTAAGACGTCTTAGCAAGGCGAGGATAGCTAAGACCATTTCGTGCAATTGGCACCAGATCTCTTTAACCTTGGACATCATTTAGGACGGTTTATTGTTTTGACATCTTAATGGCTCTTGTAAGTGCCTTCGTAATTAGTGACCCAATATAGGAGCCTAAATTTATAGGGCATATTATTATATGAGGTTACGTTGGGCGAGGAACCATTTAAAATCTTGTTTTTGAGGAACATGACAAACAGAGGAAGTGAACAAAGGAAATCTCATTTAGCGCTAAGAATAAAACTCTTCTAGATTCTTTCATGACATACCCTGTGCTAATGTGAACATTTTCCTATGGCGGGTCCCACTTTATCATCAAAAGGGTTTATAGACCAAAAATGGAAATGTTATTTCCAATTTTCAATGATTATATGTTTGTATATCATACACTGCAAAAATGCTGATGTTAAATTTAACACCAGCTGGAATCTATATAGGACCACACCAGGAAAGTGTTAAAATAACACCAGTTTGGAATCCATTTAATGTATTTCAACACCAACTGGTGTTGCTTAAGCTCAGAAAAAACACTAGTCGCTATTTTGATATATTGGTTTGAAAACAAACACGTGTTATTTTAACACTTTTCTGGTAAGGTCCTATATACATTCCGATTAGTGGTAAAGGTAACACCAGGGTTTTTGCAGTGTAAAGGGCATATTAGGTTTCGTTGGGCGGGAAACTATTTAAAAATTCAGTTTAGTCGTAGCTAGAGAAGAACATGGCGAACAGAGAAAGTGATGAACAAAATCTCTTCNGTGGTAATTTTTTACATATAAAACACCTTCATAAAGAGTTCATAATACTGTTTTACATATTTCATGCATCTATATGCATAAATATTAAAAATGAATACTCAATAACTATAGTTATAGCAAAAGTCACCTTAAGAGGGCGCCAGACAGAAAATAAAAAAATTGATTTTTCTGTCATATTCCCTCAGAATTTTTACTTTTTATGCACAAAATATATTTTAGCAAACCTACAGAGCTTGGAGAAAGTGGGAAAACTGCTTTAATGACACTTTGGAATATTATAAAATGTTAGATTGATCATTAGTAATAATCTCTTTGGAAAAAAAAATAAAAGGGAAAACAAAACGAATCAATATTTTTGTCAATGTTGGAAAAATATGGCAAAGATGAATAATACGTCAAAACTCATTGAATTCACTTTTGTCAAATTTGCAAATGGCATGCCTACTTGAATTTTTTTAAATTTATGGCTGCATCATCAAAATGGTTTATAGACCAAAAATGGAAATGTTATTTCCAATTTTCAATGATTATAAATTATGTTTGCATATTATACACTGCAAAAACGCTGATGTTAAATTTAACACCAGCTAGAATCTATATAGGACCACACCAGGAAAGTGTTAAAATAACACCAGTTTGGAATCCATTTAATGAATTTCAACACCAACTGGTGTTGCTTAAGCTCTGAAAAACACCAGTTGGTATTTAGATATATTGGTTTGAAAACAAACACGTGTTATGTTAACACTTTTCTGGTGTGGTCCTATATACATTCCGATTGGTGGTAAAGGTAACACCAGGGTTTGTGCAGTGTAAAGGGCATATGAGGTTTCGTTGGGCGGGAAACTATTTAAAAATTCAGTTTAGTCGTAGCTAGAGAAGAACATGGCGAACAGAGAAAGTGATGAACAAAATCTCTTCAAATGGGCCAATTTTTTTTAAATGTTTATCTCGTGCTATGCTATAATATGAGCATTTTCTTTCCAGGGAAACACGTTATCATCATAAAGGGGTGATAGACCAATAATGAAAATTTTATTTCCAATTTCTAATGGTCTGAACATGCAAATCCATATAGCAGAACTTTTGATGAAATAAACCAAAAAATTGGCGAAAGAAAAGCACTCATCCTTATAGTGATTAGCCTTAAAAAGTGATTTTTGATGAAAAAAAGTGATGAAAAAGTGATTTTTTAATGAAAAAAGTGATGAAAGTGATTTTTTTAATCCAAATATTTGTGACGTCATTATGCTCCTCATACCGAAGTTTCGATATACATGCAGAATTGAAAATACATTGTACTTTCAAAGAATTAAATGTGTCATGGGACAACAGATCCATGACGTCTTGTCGATAAAGTTAATTGCATTGTCCTTATCTCTTAATGAATCAATTAGTCTGTACATCCAAATGATAGAGAAAACAAAGAGCAAAGGGTGAATAAGGAACATTATAAGGTCAATATAATAATTCATGTTGCCGATACGGGAAGAAAAACTGGCGGCTTTCAATAGCATTAAAAAGAATAATTTAATTTGCTTTCGACTTATTGTCACGAAAATGAATATTCTATGAACATGGCACTATGACTGCCTTTCCAAAGTTTTGATAATCTGAACACAGACATGACAAAAAGGATTCAATAACTGAATACTTTTCGTTATTCCGGAGGTTTTGTCATCCAAGTTTGTCGTTATTCCGACCTTCAAAAGTCAAAAAGAAAATCTTATTATATTCTTTACACGATATTCTTTAACTATATCCGCAAAATAAAATCGGCCATGACAACAGAGCCATACGCCGTGTGTTCAACTGTGCAGACACAACAACAACAAGCGAGTCCTGGTTTGAACATTGAATTGGCGTTCGACTTCATTTTTCGGAAATAGATTATATCGTGTTTGTTGAATAATGGGACCTTAAAAAATACTTCCCTCAGGGGCTACTGAACCGAGGAGGGAGGGTG
>BQKZ01007877.1:0-26640 GCA_036244855.1 Temnopleurus reevesii | reverse complement strand
TAAAGCTGCCAGGATAGTATGAGCTGCAGGTGAATTAGGTAAGTTAGGGTCCAGCATTGCTTGGCGATGAAAATGGGATGAGAATAAGATGAGAACGGTCAAAATGTTTATCGAAACAAAATGGTATAATCAAGTGACCTTCATTGTGATTTCCTTATTTAACCCATATTTGTTTAAACGAAGAATGTGAACTGTTAAAACAAGGGACTCACGGGGATCAAGAAAAAACATTGAACTGTTCAAATGCCATAATGTGCATAAGGGGGGTGTGGCCTACCAGGGGAGTTGCCAGTGTGAATCCTATTTTGGAAACTGCCCGTGTCCATGGTGTCCCTATAGACCACAGTTATGATCTGCAGGCTTATTGTTCACCCTTGCCATGCTGATTTTGATGTCCTCTAATACGGGGGGGGGGGGGCGTACAAAATCATGTGCTTTTGAAAATCGCATCTGGACAATATCTCAGAAATCATTAATGTTTGCAACTCTTAGTCATATGTATTTCATCATGGAATATAAAATATCAGGTGGTGATGGAAAAAAGGGGCAGCGGTGGAGGCCATTATGGGCGGAATACTGTTCGAGGGGTTCAAATTCTCCCTACGCACTGCCCATGTGTTAGTAGTTCATGTTTTATAAATATAATTTTGAGATAGGTAAAGACATACATGTATTATCATAAAATCTCATAAAATAACCGGCCTCGGCACTTTGCTCGGCACCCAGTACCTCGAGACAAACCTCTGAAGAAAAAAAAAGAGCCCTTCGGTTAGCAAGCTAAAGGAAACACAAATTCTAGATGGATGAATTCATAAGCTCGTTGCTTTTCAACCACTCAATCTTAATCTCATATTTTCTTGCCAAAAACTACACTATATATCAGATTAGACATACATGCACTTTCCTCGATATTGCTAATTAGTTTTTATCAGTATTTAAAATTGAAAGTAAATTCTAAAGACGTTCTGTGCTTCTGCATAAATATTAAATTCAATTCAATTCAAATTTTATTTTTCATCTCCATATAAATGATACATGTCTATACAAAACAATATAAAATAATACAATGCTATTTTCCAACAAATCCGGGAAATGTATGAAACAAATAAAAAAATATAATCAAAACATAAATAATAATTTGTATACATAAAAGATTTTATGACATAATTTTGAATATTTTTTGTGATGAAATTATAATATTGCATTTAATGGAAATGGAGGAACCCATTAAAAAGTGAAAATGTGTAAGATATGGGCCCTTCATCATATAAACGTCAAGGAGCTGACAAACCGTTCCAAGCAAAGAAAAAGTAGAAATACGTGCCCCAATCGATACCCCCTTCAGTGACCTAAAGTTTTTCGCCCCTTTATACTCCTAGTTTTCACCTCCTGTAGAAGAGGACCCCAATTCTCCATCTGGCCCCGAATCCAGTAAGGCATGAATTACAAATGTTATCTAGGAAAAGAAAAACAGGACTGATATGTACGCAGGGACCGCGCCCGTGGGAGGAGGGGGGGGGGGGGGGTGTTGATTGGCAAGCACTTCTTTTACGACCACAGGCAGCCCACCCTCTCCCGGTTTCGGAGGCCCTGAGATGTGGGATTTAAACAAACCTTCAAGGCGTAAATATTCAGAATTGAATGAGAAACGCCTTTAAATCTAAATTCAACAATCAACAATTAACTCCCCCTCCCACTCCACCTTCCACGGCCCCTCGGGCTAGCTGGACGGCCCTAGCTGGACCCTGGGTGCAGGTGGCCCTCAACGTTAGCAAGCTAGCCAGCTGTGAGACATCCAAACGTGAGAAGTGGGAGTTGCATAAATTTACATCGAGGACCTCTGGATTTGTGTTAAATATGGCATCCACTAAATCTATGCGTGTATTTAAGCTATTACAGGATGTTGGGAAAGCATCGTAAGTTTTTTGGTAGCTTTTAGCTAATAACGTGTACAGAAACTTGACCAAAATATGTTTTGGAGATCCTGAAGTTCACGGACTACGTAATCATCTCCGAGGCCGAGGGTCATCGGTCGCCGACGCTCTCGGCGCCTGACCGGTCGGGGCCGCTCCAAACAAGCTCCCGTCCGAAAGATCAGCTGTGTCTGCTGCGATTTGAGTGTTGTTCTTCAGAATATCTATTCCAGTTGATATCGCGATGATTAACTTGGGGCCAGCTGGCTCGCCCTGAGAATCTTTGATAAAAGAATTTTCAGAAACAGGCCCAAAAAAACTTTTTCTCTTCTAAAAAGTAAAAAACTGATACTGTATTTACCATTCAAATATGCAGAACGCCTAACGTTAGCTGTCGTTAGACATTTGTGCAAATAAATTTCAGAAATAAAACAAACATTATTTCTTTTGCCCAAAGACAGGGAGAATTACCATTCAATCATGTAACATGCCCCATATTTCAGAAGTCAACTGGAGCTAAATCTACATTCATTTGAACACCCAAAATAATGAAGATTATCTCCATTTGTTTATCTGTTTTAGACTCTGTTCGCTTGGTGTTTGTATCAGTTAATTATCATTTTAACCCCTATTTCAACCCCGAAATAGTCCTAAACTACACTTTAAGGAAGCTGTCATTTTGTATTTTTTAATGGAGGTCCATTATTTAAGGGGAACCAGCCCCTGGAATTTTTATATTCTCATTGAATGAAGAAAAATCAGATGAACAAACTGTGAAATTTGAGAAAAATCGGGCAATCTGTTTGGAAGTTATGAATATTCAAATCCATGCAGGTACAAACCGTATATTTATGATGATCACTGGCTCTGATGGGGATCCTTGCAATCGGCAACTCCAATGGAATCTTTAATGTCATTTATTTGTACGTACATGTACAGCCCAGATAAATGTAAAATTTAGATTAAGATTTCAATGTGATTCTTTTCAAAATAAATGCAGAATCAATAAGGGAGTGCTATACTCAGCAAAAAACCATAGTTTTGTTGACTTTTCCAAAAGTAAGAAGTGAATGTGCAATTTTGTGTACATAGTGAATGAGGAGCTGTCTGACATGATGTCACAGATTCCGTCGAATTTGCCGAATCGCATGGATCCCCATCAGTGGCAGAGACTGGAATATATCTGTGACTGAATATCTGTTTGTATAGCCATAGTCTAGATTCTCTGATTTTCCCCAAATTTCATTCAATGAGAGCATGATGATTTCAAGGGGTGGTTCCCCTTTAATTCAAGAGGGAATTATTAGTCGAATGATATAATTTCTCCAGAATTTAGACCAAGTTTATATTTTTACATGCAGGGGACTTTTTTTTTTTTAAATACCAGTCTATGGGACCGTTGTTCAAAGTTGTAATTGATCGCAAGTTGCAGTTGATTGAAACGCACCAATCAAAATGTGCATCTTTATACGCAAATGAAAATTTTGTGGTACAATTTGCAACTGATTAACTGCAAATCTGATTTGCAGTTGATTTGCGATAAATTGCAACTTTTGAACATCGCCCCCTTAAAATGGATTATTTTCTCTTTTGAGCTGTAAGTTTCACTGTGATTTTTACTTTGGCTGATGTTGGTCGCAATCTTGGCCCTCTGAACTCGGGGTCATTCAAAGATTTAGCAGACATTTTTCCTTAACTCAGGAATACTCGGCAAAAAAAAGTGTTTTCTCTTCAGATATGGGCTTGAAATCAATTGGCAAATATAAGTGATTGTGAGTAAATATGGCATTATTCCTCGTCTAATACTCTTTATTTTTTTAGAAAATTACAAATTAACACTATTTCCTTTTTTTTATTCGATGCATCACTTGGATTTTATCTAGCCACTGGCCACTAGCAACTGATACACTAGTTTGATTGACAAAATATTGTAGATTTTGCGTATTTTCACCACTGGTAATTTGCAAATTTTAGAGAGCACTGGTCGCCTTAATGCCATAAAAAAAACATTATGGAAAATTTGTTTCAATTTATTTCTCAGTACCATGGAACCTAAATATAATAATGAAAATTACATCTTTAAATCAGATATTAATTATTATATTATATTGGATGAAGAAAAGAATATCAAGAAGCTTGCCCAGAAAAAAAATTGGCGTGGTATATATCGGGCCTCATCAGAAATCCCAAATTTTTTTACACTGGATCCAACAATTTGTCAAATTGGCTTCTGATGGTTTTTAAAATACATGTTCTAAGCCAGAATATAAACTGATGCCATATGAATTGGTTTCCTTTAAGGTAGCTATTGATAAAACATAATACCATGTAAATTAATTTTTTGTTGTATTGTTGTTTTGATCCGTCTTATACATAAATTATGTAATGAAATCATGTCTGCTTCGAACATAAGACTTATTTTTCACCAAACATGTTAACTGGGAAGGGTTTGTTCCTATAAGGATAAGCGCAGAAATATGACGTCGCCAAATGTGTAATTTACCAGTTTACACGCACAAACGCGCTGGTCTCATTTTAGGTGTTATTCCGACACAAAAGCTGTGTGCATTGTAAGCACGTGTACATTTGGAGATGTCATTATAATACATGTACTTTTGTAGCCAACAGGACATTTTCTTGCATTTTTTTTTCAAATTTGATTACTCTTTTTAGGCCAAGATATAGACTCTTTTATGGCAACAATGTAGCATTATACAGTTATCCTTTAATATTACATAGCCATTAAGCTCGCCATAGATATCAAATTTGTCATAAATTATTTTCCCAATCAATGTCTACTTTAAACAACCAGATGCAGCTGCCCAGCCCACTCACAGGCGTTTGGGGGAGGAATCAATGTGGCGCCGCAGGGTTCTCGTATCCCTTTAAAATCTTGCTCTACCGCCGTTGAAGAACCTGAATATGCCTTTGAGGTGAGTGAAAGCTTCTCTCTTTGGGTATTTAGTAATTTTGAAGTACTGATATTTTCATTTATTTTGTTCCTTTATTTTATTTATTAAGTTCAGTACAATCCAAAAGGGTGAAATTCAGTATATTTCCAATCTTGACACCAGAAATATTGACTTTCAAATTTCCATAAGAAGGAAATCTAGCCTGTAATATATCATTCAGGAAATACAATATTCAGTTTAATACAGGTTGGGCAAAAAGTGGAGGAACTGTGGTTAACTATTTTTATGCACTGACATTCATATACAAACTATTTGAAAAACAGGGAAAGTTGGGAGGGATAGACCCCACCCCCATCCCTCCAGGCTTGATGGTTCTGCAGTTCCTGCAATTTTACCCCCCTCGAATTTGACAGGCTTCTACAAAAGCCCGGAATACGAAGGTGTCAAAAATAATGTCGGCTCTTCACACATCAAATTTGGGGTCAAATTAAGCAAAAGATCTCTACAAACGAAACTCACATTATTTAGAAAGAGGAAGATTGTCTTTTCGTTAACATATTACATTGAAAAGTCATCTCGACAGGATAAGAGGTAATTATTCTTAAAATTCATTGACGCTTCCAAAGTCCCCAATGCCAATTACATCTGTCATGCGGATGACAACAGCAGAGCATTCACATGCACCCAAAGCATTAATTAAAATGACGTTTGTACCATTCATAATATGAAATACAATAAGTTTTAAAATTTTACATTGAGGAAAACTGATGACGAAATTTGTGAGAAATGGACATGACATGCTCTCATCAAAATATTAGAGAAAAAGAGAGAGGGGTGGGTGAATTAAAGAAGAAAAGAGGGTGATCAAAATTAGATGAATAAGAAGAAGAGGAGGAGGAGGAGGAAAAAGAAGAAGAAGAAGATCAAGGTGGAGGAGAAGGAAGAGGAGGAGGAGAAGGAAGAGGATGGGGAGAAGAAGAAGGAAAAAAATAACACTGAATAAAAAAAACACTTTTTGCTTACCTTTTTGTGAGCTAGAGGAAAGTTTGAAGTGTGCTTGAGAATAAGAATTCCTGCGATGATGGCTCGTGCTTGTTATGAGGTTGGGGGCTTTAGTTGTTTGCCAATGACATTTTTTTTCCTTCTTTTGTTCCTACATTGCTTTGTGGCATAACTTTTGAGTTGATGGGGGAGGGTCATGAGTTGTAGCCCAAGACAAAGCCCTTTGTTCATACTCTTCCTTGTGATGTTAACTGTGCTCAAATTGTGTATGTGTGTGTGTGTGTGTGTGTGTGTGTGCTTGTGGGGGTCGAAAAATGTAAATGAGGGCATTGGAAGAGAGTTTACAATATGGGGGAGGGGGACAGGGGGCTTTTTTTTTAAGGTTAAGGATGGCCATGTTTACAGTTGGCTAGTCAGCTGATTGTTTGGCTGGATGAATGCATGTCTTATTTTAATGAAGTAAACTAGAAACATATGAATAGATCTGTGACATCAATACTCTGCTTTTGTTCTCTTTTACACCATGATAGGATTTTGTTTTCTCCTCAATTTATGCAGTTTATGTTAAATTTTCTGTTTTTCTCTTTCAGATGGCCTGCTCGAACATCAGATTTGGGAATGGAGTGACAAAAGAAGTTGGCTGGGTATGATATTACTTCTTCATGTTGAAAACAATAAGATTGGATTGATTTCCCTTCCATGTAGTTCTGTATAAGCTGAAATGTTCGTGGTGGTTAAATTTTCACAAATTTTGTGGTTTTGCCAAGGATCAGGAAAATTTCCACTGTGTTTGATGCGCATAGATGGAGAAAAATACAATGATAAAGCTGAAAATTTTAGTAAAATATGACAATGCATTGAAAAGTTCAGAATTTTCAAAGTTTTGATTTCCACCGCTTGCGGGCTCCTTAAATTGGCTACCTACAGACAGAAATGGTTGCCAACATGGAGAACTCTCCATTCACTTTGTACACAAAATTTCACATTTTGTTCAGGACTTAGAAAGTTAGACAAGGAGGAAAACAAGATTCATCCCAAAATACATGTACATGCCGAATCAATATGTCCATATAATACTTCAAAAGTGAAATTTACCTGCTTCTCCAGAAAAAGAAGAAAAGGTATGAAATCATTTACAAAGTGAAGGGAGAGTTCTCCATGTGGGTAGCCATTTTGTGTCTGGAGGCTGCCAATTTAAGGAGCACTTGAGGGGTGGAAATCAAAAGTTTGAAAATTCATAACTCTTGAATGGATTGTGGGATTTTACTCTAATTTTCACAGTTTGATCACTGTATTTTTCTCCATCCACATCACAGTCTGGTTGAAGTTCCCCTTTAACATGACCCGTGTGGTAAATTGATTACATTGTATTTGATGACATTCCCAGATATACAGATCCAGGATTAAAATAAACATAGATATATAGTGATCTTTAACTTTTTATGAGTAGTGTATCTTAAAAAATCACTCTACACATGTCAACCTATTTTATCAGGCAGTTACAATTCTATATATTTGTGAATTACTGAAATGTCCAGTTTAAGGGACCCCCCCCCCCCCAGTATTCATTTTTTGAGGTTTAAAAGCTTTATTTACCCTTTAAGCTACATTTTGAAGTGAACCATACATCTTTAAGTGGTCATAAATGAATGAAGGATTTTTTTTGCGCTGATTTTTACACCGACACCCCTAATTAGCATATAAAGAAATACATCAAAAATTGATTGAGGTATTGCTATAGAGAAAACTAATCACAGAATTTTCTTTAAAATTGGCATGTATGTACTTTAGGTCTCTAAGAACAATTTGTATGGAAAAGATTTGGAAATTTTTATTCTATTTTGTTTGTATAGTTAATTAACGAATCAATTATGAATGCATTTCCGCTAATTATATATTCATGATGTCTATTGTGACCTCTGTCAATATCTTCTTCTGTGTGTTCATTCACATTGAACTTTTCTGATTTCTCAATGGCACATGGTATAACCGTAGCAGATCTTATGTAACGTGTTTGCAAATGAATTTATGCAAGCCGATCCTAATCCTAGACCTCTTCCTTTTATTGTGCTTTGTTATCTTTGCAGGACTTTGAGCACATGGGATCCAAGAATGTTTGCGTTGTGACTGATAAAAAGGTATGTAAGGTTTGCGTAACCTCTGTAGCTGCTGTTGTAAGAGAAATAGAAATTATTTGATGGAGACAATTACATGTACTTACCCATATCCATATTTTTCAATTTAAAAAAAAAAAAAAAAAATTGGGGGGGGGGGGCAGGGAGGGAGTGGTTACATTTTTTTTATAGAAACTTTTTTTTAATTGTTATGATGTGAAGAAAAAAATGTCATTCTGAACCATTTGCCCTCAAATGCCAACTTTGACCAAAAAAAAGTGTCAATCAGAAAAAATATTTAAAGTAAAAAAATAAAATAGTTTTAGCACAATTCACACAATCTAAGAGGATCTGTTTTTCTTACCTTATCCACCTGTATGTAGCACACACTTGCATAAAATGATCAGCATGGACGTATAAGAATGAATAAATTTAGTAACTTTTGTTATATTCTATTTAACCCTCCGATAGGGCATTTATTGTTCATTCTTTTTATACATGTACAAATGAATGACCAACTATGAACATACATGCTCAGAATTATTTCACATGGTCCATAAACAACTTTGTTTGTTGTTAAGGCGATCCCAACGCAAGCTATGCTTCCAGGATATTCGCCTCCTTTAATTTTTTCACTTGTCATGTTATTTTGTATTGATTATGTGTATGATGAAGGAAATATATTCAATTCAATTCAATTCAAGACAGCAGGCTGCAATGATGCTACACCATGCAGTGAGTAATAGGACTTATGCACACAATCTCAAGTTGCTAATGGGTTGAAAGGTGACTTCCCATTTCTTTATTCCTGCCTGGAGTTGGGATATTAAAAGAGAAGGATAATCCTTATTTAATGGGGGTATTTAAGATCAAGCTAATCATCTGTGACAAAAGATTAATCCCCCTATTGTCAGGGAAGTGTGAAGTGTACAATCTTGCTGGTATCAGGTGGCTATATCCTTCCTTTGTTTCCTCATAAAAAGCTGTGATCAACAGAGAAAAAAAAGGCTAACAAGAAGTTACAAGTTAGACATAACTTTAGTATTCAGAAGAAAATCATTTAAACAAATTTTTAGTTTTATTGAAAAGTAAACATTGTTAGTGATTGCATAGAACTTGTCTTCTTAATTAGGAGCATAAAAATCAGATGAGCAGAATAAAAAGAGCTTGAGAAAAAATTGGACAACTAATAAGTAATTCACCAGTGTTAGGGGAATATGTAGACACAATAGCAACTGATGATGTAATTGATGCACAATTGACCATTCATTATTTTCAAGTCAATATTACAAAATGTTACTTCCCCCCCCCCAAAAAAAAAATAAAAATAAAGATCTCCTCAAAAGTTTAACTATAGGATATCTTCATGATAGATATGTAGATTTGCATGTTTATATTGATACAAACTTCTTCTTCTTTTTTTTTTCTCTTTTTTTTTTTTTTTACAGAAATGGGGAATTTTGCCCTATTAATATAGATACAATGATGGTAAATAGTGCACCCAAGAAGATCTCATCAAATTACCAACATGTTTGAAAATTCAACATTTTCAAACATTCAATGAATAAGACAAATAATCCATTTATTTTGGAATTATTCTTTTTAAGTGCAAATGGGAGTTTTCAAACTTTTTTCCAACCCATCACCTCTCAAGTATCTCAGGTAATATTGTAACTACATGTATTTGGCTAACACTGTAGGTTACTGTTTATGATCCTAAGGGGTATAGCTTTGATATACATTATGGCTTGACAAATTATATCTTTTAACTTGGATCACATCAAATTGATATTCAGAATTTTGACAATCTATCACTCTGTTCCGTCACTGTTATTTAGATCACATCACAGTGAATTCTAACAGTGATTTTACCATGATTAAGCAAATGAAATACAAATACAATACAATAACATGTGACCTATGATTGATCTACTTTTCCCCTGCAGTTGTCGGGCCTTCCTATCATGGATTCTGTACATGAGTCTCTGAACGCCGCTAAGATTAACTATGAGGTGTTCGACAATGTCAGGGTTGAACCTACAGATATCAGGTGAATAATAACCATTTGATTTCATTATATTTCCTAATGTTATTCCAGCATGATTAGATGCAGCATTATCAGAGCCTCGTCAATGAATTTATCTGGAATCTTTGATACTAAAAATTACTTTTTTTCATCTCATTTAGTTTTTCATGGCTATGTCCTTAATTTGCCCGCAATATACATACATTGCCTTGTAAATCTATCAACTCATTTCATATACAGTGGAAATTCAATATAACGAGGTGCTTGGGACCATCAAAATTGTTATAGCAGTAATCTCTTTATAGCAGAGTTAAAAAGTAATAAGTTATTAACAGCTGGGACCAGATTTGTTACCTCTTTATATCAGATATTTTATGAAATCAGATCTCTTTATAACAAGTTTCCACTGTAATCTTTTCTAAATTTTATTTTCTAACTTTACACTATTCATGCGTGGATCTCCATCATAAAAGCCTGTAACTTTGATTTGTAGCTGGCTGTGGGAGCTGGCTCTGTTAGAGACTCAGGCAAGACCGCCAAACTGTAGGATGCTGAATGAATCTTAAAATTGATATACATCTTTGATGTGTACTTGACTCTGGGAGCTGGCGCTGTCATGAACACATGCAATGCTGCCAACCGATGTTACTTTCCTTTAATCTTGAAAAATAATCTAAATTTGAAGAAAAACTAGAGCTTGCATGGTGTAGTGAACATTCAAAAAGATTTGCGGTTGCACTCAATTTACTCTTCGCCTTGCAGTTTTCACGAGGCAATCTCCTTCATGAAGGCCTGCAACTTTGATGATTATTTAGGGATGGGAAGAGGCTTCGTCCTGAACACCTGCAGTGCTGCCAACCTATGTGACTTTCCTTTAATCTTGAAAAATAATGTAAATTTAACCTTCTACTTAGCGATGGAAGGTGGCTCCATCATGGATGTGTGAAGGCTGCCAACCGGTGTGATTTTCAGTAAATCTTGAAAAATAATGTAGATATACTCTCCGACTTGCAGTTTTCACGAGGCAATCTCCTTCATGAAGGCTCGCAACTTTGATGCGTACTTAGCCGTAGGAGGCGGCTCCGTCATGGACACATGCAAAGCTGCCAACCTGTACGATTCACATCGAGATGCAGATTTCCTTGACTTTGTCAATGCTCCAGTTGGAAAGGGTCTCCCTATCCCTGGCCCAGTCAAACCGCTTATTGCTAGTAAGTTTTAGATATTAAGCAGAAGTTCTGGTATTGAAATGTAATCTTAAATCTAGACTAGAGATTCAATTCAGCCTCCACATATGCTCAGTTCAATCAAATTATTGAATATATGTCTGTAATCCTCTCTAACTTAGACAAACACATATAAAATAAACTTCACTTAATTTTTTTTATGTGATAAGAAAGCAAACAAGAACTCAACTCAATTTGTTTAAAATTATGTTTTTATATAAAAACATAAATAAACAAATCTGAAATCTAGCAATGTGAGTATACAATTTCGATATCCAAGACTGTTCTCATCTGGTGTTCACGACTGGTTTCCACAAACCTTATTTACAAATTAGTTTTCAATAAATGTATGTACAGATTTCATTTTAAAAGCATTTCTAAAACTATATCACATCATTATGCTATTATTATATCCATTAGGCCTGAGAATTTCATGGTTATGAAATCATCATTTTGATATCTCCTCATGAATTATGGTTCTCTTAATTCACTTTCCCTGACAATTTAAAATCTTGTTGTGTTTTTTCCTAGTTCCCACTACATCAGGGACTGGTAGTGAGACTACAGGAGTCTCCATCTTTGACTATACTCCGCTCCGAGCAAAGACAGGTAATTTCTGAGACAGCAAGTGCGAAAACCCCCAGTCACTTTTCATCTTTGGTTTAATGATCCATCTCAAGTCTCCAAGACCATTGAATTGTATTCTTTTTTTATACTTTTTCTATATGTATTTAATTGTAATTTGTGTAAGTCTTCTTAAACTTTATCGAAGAACCAATCTTTTTATATTTTTATGCCTCTGCCACCGTAAGGTGGTGCCGGAGGCATTATTATGTAATATCTTTGTCTTGTTAAATATTGATGTGATTTGTAATTTTGTATGTTTCTTTTTATTAATTTTAATTTCAATGGCACCAACATCTTACTTGACAACCTAAAAGCTTTTATAAAAGATGCAATACTTGCAATCCAGCCCTGTAGAAATGACATTGGATTTTTCCAAGCTTCCAACAATAAATGGCACATCTTTGCTTCAGTGGTGATTACATTACTCCATACCTCATCAGTATTGTTGATTATTCAAATCTCCAGCAGTGTGTTCTTGTATTGTATGCTTCCCAATTACATTCTACATGTATACACTTGCGATAAATTTACCAACTTTCAGACAAATAGGTATATTTGATGAACATAATAAATTTGATATACAAACCCATACACTGAAGTACTATTGACATGTTTTTCAATTATAATTCATATGGATTGTCGCTGGGGTTGTTGCAAGTATTAGTCCGTGTTTGGATGTGAATGTGAAAATCATTAAAGGGGAACTTCACCCACACATTGATATCCGCTCAGTAGATGAAGAAAAATACAATGGTCAATCTGTAAAAATTTGAGCAAAATCCAGCAATCCATTTAAAAGTTATGAATTTTAAAAGTTTTGCTTTACACCCCTCATGGGCTCCTCAAATTGGCAACGTAAAGGCACAAAATGGCTGCCAACATTGAGAACTCTCCATTCACTTTGTACACAGAGTTTCGCATTTTCTTCTTTTTCTATCAAAGTAGACAAGGTTTTACTTCTCTCTTCTTATATGATATGGACATAATGATTCTGCATGCATTTTGGGAGGAGCAAGATTCCTTATCTACTTAACTGTAAAAGGAAGAAAATGTGAAATCTTGTGTGCAAAGTGAATAGAGAGTTCTCCATGTTGGCAGCCATATTGTTCATGTATGTTGCCAATTTAAGGACCCCATCAGGGGTGAAAATCAAAACTGTGAAAATTCATAACTTTTGAATAGATTGTCCGATTTTGCTCAAATTTTCACAGTTTGATCATTGTATTTTTCTCCACCCACTGAGAGAACATCAAGGTATGGAATGTTTTGAGAGTATGTACCGGTACATTCACATCTACTGTTCTTACTTTGCGACTTAGGTATCGCTAGCAGAGTGATCCGACCGCTTCTTGGTATTGTAGATCCACTGCATACACTGCACATGCCTAACAGAGTGACAACATACAGTGGCTTTGATGTGCTTTGGTAAGTAAAATAGAGTATCTGGTATTGGTAATAATAAGAAAATAAATGTTCACAAAATCACACAAAATTTCAAAATAATGTTCAAAACCATAAATGAATAATTGTATGAAATTAATTTACAAGAAAATTTATAATTGGAGAATGATGAGGGAATAAAGGTCTAAAATTTGGCCTTGTCGGGACTTCTGATATTATGGAGATCCCACATGTTGCTTCCTGTGTTGGCTAGAGTGGATAACCATGTGATTACTTAAATTATTACACTTTTAACCAATTTAACATTACTTGATTAAATTTCTTCAGTCAAGCTAAACATTATTGTACGTTGTTATGAACATAAAAAAGGTTACTTCAAACCTCTAATTTTCCAAATTGATTCTGTTTGCAAGGACTCTTTATTAACTTTCAGTACTTGATATTAACATTCAGCATCAAGATGTAGAGGAAAATTTTTGAATGCTGCCTTGTGTACAATTGTTTCTGTAGGAAACTTGTGATATCATGCATTTAAAGAAAAGTATCATCTGGTGAAATGATCTCTGAAAGTACCCATCAAAGCAACATTTTGAAAGATATTCTTCATAATGCAATTTCCTTGAACCAATTATGATACTACAAATTTCCTTCAGATGTGTAGAAAGTTACACAAAATCTATGATTGGTTGTGTAGAATCTATGTGGCGGCGCTATAAATTTCTGTGAAAATTTTTAGAAATTTGTTTTTTGGGGGGGAATGTTCTTATGCATATCTTGCATCCATCCATACATGTTATTTGATTTCTTTTGAAAATCTGACACCAAAAAGTTTAAAATGCATAATCTGACATTGATTTCAATTCCAGGTTTTAATTGTCGTGACATGACAAATCTAATATTAAGCTGCACTTTTAATACATGCATAATTTGTAGTGAAAAACTTATGATATTAATAATATTAGTGTTAATTTGAAACTTAATGAACAGACTTATGCTAACCAAAAAAGCTGAAATACAAGAGAGAGAAATTGTTTTTTTTTTTACAGTGTGTATCACCCAAGTTTGAATATTTTCTACCCCTTATACTATATGCTTCTAAATGTATGCATTTAACATTTTGTTCTACTAAGCCATGCACTGGAGTCGTACACTGCCATCCCATACCAAGAACGTAGACCACGACCAACTCACCCCAAGAATAGGCCAGCCTACCAGGGAAGCAATCCCATTAGTGACATCTGGTCCAGTCATGCCCTCAGAATGATTGAGAAATATTTCAAGAGGTAAGACCCCCGCCCAAAGAATAGGCCAGCCTATGAGGAAAACAAACCTATCAGTGATACTTACAATACAATACCATACAATATGGATACTTATATAGCGCTCAATACACAGGTATGGTTCCAGAGCGCTTTACAAATTACATCAACAGAAGAATAAATACTTGGGTCCTGTTTCATAATTCTGTTCTTAGAGGTACGCATGACCCTTCAAATGAGTTAGCATTGAGTGCAGGAAAGGGTCATCAATTGTTCGTAGAGTCTTGTGTATACCTACAAACAGATTTATGAAACACATCCAAAGACTTGTCATGCCCTTAGGATGATTGAGAAATATTTCAGGAAGAAAAATTCCCTATCCCTCAAAATAAAGGAAATTAAAAACACAAGTCACAACTAGGCCCTTACACGTACTATAATGGTAGAATTGAGCGTTTTATCAAGAACATCAGGTAGAGTACACACCAGCAAAAAATGACTCCCAGATTTTAATTGTGGTTTGATATTTCCTTCCTTTCTTTTGTTCTATTTTTCCCAGCCATCTTTATAACAATATTCTGCTTTTTTGTATTCTCTGCACATTTTCCTTTGATTATAGCATTTTTGTTGACCTACATATTCAAATTTTAGGATAATGATATAAAGAGGTCATCACACCAAACTCTGCAGAATGCAATGTACCTTATTGGCAGTTGTATATTACACAGGAAATACCTTTGTGAAATCAACACAGCCAATTAAGAAATCTACAATAACAGTTTGGAAGACAATGGCAAGTGTGTAGATTACAAGAGATGGGTAATGTACAAGAAATATCATTAGAGTAGATTTCAGGAGCCCAATCTGTAAACAAGGAGGAATGTAATGGACATATGAACATAAATGTCTCCTTGATTGAGAAAGTAGGTCAAATTTCATCAAGTCATTAAATTTGAAATGTAAAAAGAAGAATAATTTGATAAAGTGAATGCACTGCATGTGTTAGGGATGCTCATCTTTATGATAAATGGAGAGTGAGACTCCCATAGGCTAATGTTATTATTCAGGGATCAAATGAATAAGACCAATAGAAATGCATGCAAAAGAAGCACAAAATAATAAGAAACCACCAAAAAGGATCAATAGAATTTCCTATATTTTATGTTTCTTTAAACATTTAGGGCTGTTGCTGATCCTGGTGATTTAGAGGCACGATCTGAGATGCATTTGGCCAGTGTGTTTGCTGGAGTGGGTTTTGGAAATGCTGGCGTTCATTTATGGTGAGTTTTGAAGTCGATAAGTTCTAATTTAAGTTTTCTAGTGACTCTTATTTGGATCATACAATCTGATAACTTTTTAGTTAAGTCCTATCGAGGAGATTAACCCATAAACTGCGAAGGGCCACAAAAGTGGCCCAGAACTTGAAACTGCTATACCACAATTTTGTGTGCATAACAAAAGGCTGCAGATCTATTGTGCATGGACAATGTTCTGAAATGTCCATTGATACCAGTAGTCAACAACCATTCATCATTCTGGGCTGAAAAGAATTCTTATAAACTTCAGTAGCATTGCACAATGGAAAGATATATTCAGGCATGGGTCAAATTCTTCCTTACTCATTATTGATACACACAGAGCTTAAATACAGGGTTTTTATTTTTACTTTGATTTGGACCCTAATTACATATTCAAAGCATTGTTTATAAGACAGGTTATTCACTAAAAATTGCAATAGCTATTACCTGAATATTGTACACTTCTTAAATTTAAGTTGTTCAAATTCCAGCATTATACCACCAAAAATTATGATGAAAATAAAGATCAAAGTGATCGATGTTTTTCAGAAGTTTACTCCATCGTGAAAAATGTTCAGCAGTTTAGGGGTTAATGTTCTGTTTCAAGGAAATGCTTTAGAAGCTTAAATTTCCACAGGGGGTTTATTTGTGCTAATTTTGTAGCCATGGATTTGTTCAAATTTTCACTCATTATGATGCCCATAGACAGTAACGACCTGCTTAAATTTGTATGAAATCAGTAGATTAGATGGAACAATATATGCTAAAATATTGACTTTTACAGTAATCAACTCTCTCCCTGCCATGACTAAAAAACGGATAAATCTTTGTTTTTTTTCTTGACCGACCGTAATCATTGTCATTCTCCTAAAATATCACTTTGAATAATTGCATGCATTATAGCATGGTAAAGGTAAACTAATTAGTACTTTTTAATATTTTTTCTATTGGTCCTTATCATTTTTATTCATGTATTCCATATTAATTAAAAGATTAATTTGCATAGTTATTTCATTTGCGAATTGGAGTCCCAACACAAACAATATAGAGAGCTATTATCAGCTTTGTGAAATCATACTGACATTTTAGATTTCGATGATTATCTTTTTTCCTCTATCACAGTCACGGTATGTCGTACCCCATTGCTGGAATGGTGAAGAAGTACAAGTCTAGAGATTATGATGTCGACCATGCTATTGTGGTAAGTCATGCAAATCCCTCTGCCTCCCTCCTCACATTAACCTCCCACCCCCATATTAGGCCTTGAGAATTATCAAAATAGGGTTTAGTTTTCATCCTGACATTTCTTATACAAAGGAAGATATGTTTGTATTTATCGCTAGTTATTCAAAATGATTTGTGGTTGACCCATATGGTGTAGGGTTATCTTTTGATAGATAGTCTTGAAAAGTACTGAGCAAAAGCTAAAGAAAAACAACCCACAACGTTTCAATGTAGATCACCGCTCATGATTTCTTCACCTAAGGATGAGTTAGATTAATCTACTCCGAACATTGTGGGGTTTTTTCAATCTTTTTCCAGCTTTTGCTCAGTCATTTTCAAAACTACTTCTTGAAAGATAACCCCACACCACATGGTGCAACCACAAATCTTTTTGAATGTTTACAACTCTATGCAAGTTCTAGTTTTCTTCAATGTTGCCTTATTTCCATATATATTCTAAAAGGGGTTTCAATGTTCCAACGTGCCTTTTTCACTGATTTTTTTTCTTCAAAATGACCTCAAATAAAGACATCTTCTAGTCAAGACAAATCTATGAGTAGACTGCACCTGTGAAAGGAGGTATTAATGAATTTCAGTAAGGGATTTGGAGGTATTTACTAAATGAGGTGAATTGTAATCTAAATGGATTCTTCTGTTTTGTTCTTTCGCCAATGCTGGTGGATTATAAATCCTGATTTTGGGAGAAAATTATATGCATAATGGCATGGTTGGATCACAGACAATTACTGATATCTTCCAATTTCCTTTTCCTCTTTTCAAATGTATTTGGCAAAAATATTGATGTAAAGAATTTGAATTCACCCATTACAGGGATAATGATGCCCACCAAAAAAAGTATTTCCATTTGTCACATAGCAATCCATAATAAAGCTACACAGCAGTAGTGTTTGTAATGCCATAATGAATGGTTGTGAGACAAACAGATAAATTTCTTTGTGAAATATAGAGTTTGGTAAGGTGCTGTGTCTTACTAGCAAACACAAACTATTCCTTAATCTTCCTAGAACTGAACTAACTCAGTTAAAAAAAAATTATTTTCATCTTTTCTATTCCCTTCTTTTCCACCAGCCTCATGGGTTGTCGGTTGTAATGACAGCGCCAGCGGTTTTCAGCTTCACAGCGCCGGCGTGCCCAGAAAGACATTTGGAAGCCGCTAAACTGCTCGGTAAGCTTTCTCGTGATTGCCCTTAAAAATGGATTATTGATTGTATGCAAAAAAGTTTTTTACAATCTATACTTGCCAACTACCCCCATTCCTTCCAAAAATGGCTTGTTCTAAGCAATTCTATCCAATATATTTATTGTGGCTAAATGACCGTATGCATATGATAATACGAAGAGGACATGAATAACCGTCTGGTTATAAATTGCTGATCCAAATACTGTTATCACAAATGCCACTCTTAGATGAAGGCAAATTCACCACACGTTGCGACAGGTAAGCGCAAGATGAGGAACTTGAAATATTCATTGATGGGTGATTCCATAACCTGTGTATGGGACATTCTACAAATAGCTTTTCATCATTTATATCTGATTTGTAACCTAGGCATCAGGTTTGCTAGATGCAATGCTCTTAATTGATTGGGGCTCAGGACGTTCATACAGTGAATTACAATGAAAAAAATGGGATTAGATGCACAAAAAGGTTGACCAATCTTTTAATTGCCCTTTTGCACTTTGTGATGCTTCTCTTCAACTCACTATAACTTAGCCCCGGTTTTTGACTAATATTCTTAAAGATGTATAGGAGCTTTGACCTTTTGTTCTCGTACATGTACCCCACTATCCCATCAGATAAATTAAGTAATCCTGATATTCTACCGACATAGGACACTATTTACATTATTCCACAAAACACTTCGAAGTTGACTTGGAAGTAGACATTATGACCTATGACCTGTATTCAAAGGTACTGACATCACAGCATTCAAGCTGGAAATGCTTGCCCTATGTTAGATCACTAATCTGACAACTATGTTTACGTACTTGAAGTTAATAATTGACCTTTGACCTTTATTCACTGACACAAAGGCACTGACATCACCGGTGTCAAGCTAGAGGATGCAGGCCTCTGCTTAGCCGACACGGTGCGCAAATACATGTACGATCTGGATGTAGATGATGGACTTCTCTCGCTTGGCTACAACTCTTTGGACATTCCAGATCTCGTCAAAGGCACACTACCGATTAATTACTGAATTCTGTAATTCCCATGGACTTTCTGCAGGGATAAACTTGTTCCAGTTGTCAATGGGTTAAGAAAGAAGACAGAACCCTCTACATTGCCATCATTTCTCACCAATTATAACACAACCTTTGACCTTCATTGCAATCTCTCTTTATCCACGCATACAGCTCATTGGAATCAACTCAGAAGAAGACACTGTATGAGATTTGACCTTCTCTTTTATTCACAGGTACCGACATCACTGGGGTTAAGCAAGCAATATTTGCCTTTTATTAGATCACAAATTTAATCACAAAGTTAATATGGGACCTCTGACCTTTATTCACAGGTACTGACATCACAGGAGTCAAGCTAGAAGATGCAGGCCTCTGCTTAGCCGACACGATGCGCAAGTACATGTATGACCTGGATGTTGACGATGGACTCCTCTCGCTTGGCTACGACTCTTTGGACATTCGACTCTTTGGACATTCCAGATCTCGTCAAAGGCACTCTACTGATAAATTACTGAATTCTGTAATTCCCATAGACTTTGTGCAGGGATTACCCAGTTTCAGTGGTCAATGCATTGCGAAAGAAGCCAGAAGCCCTTGCATTGCCATCATGGAACACTGATTATAACATGACCTTTGACCCTCATTGCAATCTCTCTTTATCCACGCATACAGCTCATTGGAATCAACTCAGAAGAAGACACTTTATGAGATTTGACCTTCTCTTTTATTCACAGGTAATGACATCACTGGGGTCAAGCTCGCAATTTTTGCCTTTTATTAGATCACAAAGTCAGCAACTATGTTTATATCCTGTAAGTTAATATGTGACCTCTGACCTTTATTTACAGGTACTGATATCACCGGTGTCAAGCTAGAAGATGCAGGCCTCTGCTTAGCCGACACGGTGCGCAAGTACATGTATGACCTGGATGTTGACGATGGACTTCTCTCGATTGGTTACGACTCTTCAGACATTCCTGATCTTGTCAAAGGCACTCTGCCACAGGTGAGTACTGCTGATTGAGATTTACCTAGGCTGTTGTTTAGTCAAGATGTTGGGCAATGATGCATGTAATAAGAGGAAGAATGAATAGAATTACACTAGCCATGATATTAGAGGTGATGAAGTTGTTTCTATTTATTAATGGATGCTTTTACATGGGGGAAATGTTCATTGCTTTTTAAAATGATTAAGGAACAGGCTTATTTTATGTAATCATCTGCATCCAATTGTAGTTTACATTGAGTTATATGATTCATTTAAAAAAATGTGCATTGTCATGTTTTTTCATATTTTTGCTTTCTAATTTAAAGATTGTATGTGCTACAAGCAAATCCAATCACTTTATTTTACACTTTCATTTCTTTTTCTCCCTGTCACTCTCTCTCTCTCTCTCTTTCCAATACCCCTCTTTACCTGTGTCTGTATACAGCACCGTGTGACCAAGCTTGCACCCCGCCCCCAGTCAGAAGAAGACTTGGCATCCATGTTTGAGAAATCCATGAAGGTTTATTAAATCTTCTCTTGTATTCACATCGAACGGACCATTGTATAGCTGCCAACTAGTATGGATTCCTTCTCGCGTTGGATGTATTTTCTCTGTTAATGGGGAAGCCCACCTCTGACATTTTGATACTTCAGTAAACGAATAACTTGAACAGCATGTTGAATAGGGAATAATCAGAATTGTTTAGGGAGTGAAGAGAATTACAGTCATTAACTTTTCATTGTAAATACAATAACCATTCACTCTGCAAATCGGCATCACCTGATAATGTTATATACAATCAGCTCTCCATCAGCTCTCTCAAAACTTGATGTTCCTTATTCTTGGAAAATTGATGTTGAAGAGACTCGTTCTCCACATATCATTCATTTTCAAAGACTTTTGAAATTGCATAATTTTTTAAAGAAATGTAAAATGTCATGTACAATATGAATGGAAACCTGATATGTGATGTAGGCAATGCTGTCGATTTGCAGAGCGAGTCGTGATGTACAAGAAAATGTAAATGACTGTTACGTACATATACTTTATCCAATTTTGCTTGCTCCTTTTTTATGTGCTCTCCAAATTGTTCTTCTTTTAATGAAATAGAGAAATATCTTGGATGGACTTCCCCTTAATGGTAATATAAAATCCAGTGTTGTATTCTGTACATGTTACCATTCCCAACAAAATACAGAACCAATTGGAGAATTCGTAATTGTTGGCGAGTATTCAAATGCTGCAACTGACATCTAAATTGGAAGATGAAATTTACATTTTTGAAATTCAGCTAAATTTATAACCAAATGAAATATGACATCAGGTTAATGATCAGATTTTGAATTATTGGACCTACCAGCTATAAAATTGTCATTACTTGACATTTCTTCTATTTTGGGGGATATTCATATTTCTAAGACAAATAAGATTTTTTTTCAAAGTACACAGGATCAATAAATCATGGATACAAATACATGAAATCATTAGAAAAATCATTTCAAATAGAAAATGATAACACTGATGTTAACAAAATGGAAAATTTGGAATGTTTAAAATTAGCTTTACAGCCCTTTGCAAAAAGCATGAATGAGAGGCGCAGAACATGCATTTATCACAAATGGACAAAGTTAAGCTTTTACAACCAATTTATATGGAAGGTGATAATCATGAAATCTGTTTCAGAATACAATAATTACTCAATAACTCTCACTCCCTATAGACATTACATGAAGAAAAATTAAAAGACAAATGAAAAAAGTGGGAACATATCATAAATTCCATTTACCAGAATTATTCAACCACATGTGAAAATCATTTCAGTACTCACCATACTTGTTAAATTGTTAAATTCCTAGTGTTAAAATTTGTGTTATATTATATCAATGTATCGAGAGAAGAATGTCTAAATATTTTGATAAATCATCATGATTAAGTATTTGCCAAATCAAACCCTGTCCTGATTAATAGTGACATGAAACTAAAATTGCTCTGGGCCCGTATTCTGAAAACTGTGTTATCTAATGTGTTAAGAAAAACTGTGTTAACTACCATAACAACGCGCAATTGCACGCTCTAATTGGTGGGCGCGCATAAGTCCCACCCTCCTTCGCGCCAGCTCAGTCAATATTGCGCAAATATCAACCAATGGCGCGTTGTAATTTTGATTGTTTTGACAATTAACATATGTTAGCTAACATAGGAGATAACACAGTTTTCAGAATTCGGGCCCAGATAAATAGTATGACTGCAAAGAAGGCAACTGCAGAGATGCCAACCAAAAATCGTATTCCAGATTTTTTTCCATCCTCTTTCACTGCGTAAGAGGGAACTAAGATCGATCTATGCAGAACATTATCACACCATAATGGATTCTATTATCATCATGTAAAATTCAATTGTCAGTTGTATTGTCTATCAATGACCCTTTTTTTACCAGAGCAAATTCTTTTGTTCCATGATGACAAACCTGCCAAATTGTATCAGTAAAATACTAACACATGGAGGCGTCATGGTGTAGTGGTTAGGACTCTCGCATTTCCACTAGAGTGTCGCGGGTTCGAGTCCTACCCATGGCGTTCATTTCCTTCAGCAAGAAATTCATCCACATTGTGCTGCAATCGACCCAGGTGAGGTGAATGGGTACCTGGCAGGAAATGTTTCCTTAAAATGCAGCATGCTACCTACACCTGCACTGCTAAAGCCAGGGTAATTATGCTACATTGTAGAGCGCTTAGGGACGACTGATGAAGTTAGTGTTAGGCACTATAAGAACGTATAATTAGGTGGTCTGTCACATTTGACAGATCACCTATTGTAATCGTCACCTATTGTAATCGTAATCGTTTCACCTTGAAAATATCTTATTTCGCCATTTCTGTTGCAGTACCCGAATAGAGCATGAAATTCTGAACAAAATGATACCTTGTTCAACTTTCTACGACCATTATTAAGGAAGTTATCATTTCCCAAAGTATTCCGCGCGCGCGCGTGTTCCCTCTTCTTGGGCTGAATATGGTCAAAAACATGTCTTGAAGAAAACCTATGTATCTCGTAAACGAGTCCGTTGACCCCCAATTTTTTTTTCATGAACGTATAAAGTATGAGTTGTAGACATGATTTCATGTGCTGTATATCTGTCATAAATGTTGTGACGTCATCAAAATGGCGCCTAAACTCAAAATTTCATTTTTTTCAAAATGGCGTCATAAAATTTATGCAAATTCGTCCATAACTCCTTCAATATTAGCTGTTTTGGACCCAGTTTTTGATATGTTGTAGCTGAGACAATTGTCTACACAATCAATAATCACGGTTTTTCATTTTGACAACGGTAACATGGTGTATTTTTAAGATATATATAGGCATGTCAATTTCCGCTGTTTTACACACAAAGTCTATGAGAAACGAATCTTGGTAATATCCGGATTCTACCTTCTTTCCCTTTAAGAGCAGCAGCTCCTTTATTTTTGGTCGATTTTCGCCCAGCTTTCAGTATGTTGTAGCTGAGAATATTCCCTATCGTAAGTGTGCCATTTATTTTTTAATCAGATGTCGGGATCATATTGAAATTTCCTGCACAATGTATGACACGAGAATACTAGTCCAGATCTGCGTGTAATATCCTATGGAGAAACTCCTGCGTGTATTAATCAATGGGGAAAATCATAGTTTTCTTAATATGAAGGTCGTGAGTTCGAGTACCAGCTGTGACATATTTTTTTTCATCTATATTTTTTTTTCTTCATCATATCTATCATTTTAAACACTAATATTCACAGACCACCTAATTCGTCCCCATGACGAATTAAATGTCTAGTTTTTTTTCTTCATCATATCTATCATTTTAAACACAAATATTCATACAGACCACCTAATTCGTCCCCATGACGAATTAAATGTCTAGTTATAATAATTATTATTATCTTGTGTTCTTTCCAAGATAGTTTGGTAGTAAAAGCTTTTCAGGTCGACAGGTGGATGCATATTGGTATTTTTTACCCTTTTTGAGGCGTGGTGACATCTATCTAGTTTGTTACCCCCATGCAAACGAAATCGGTAAAAACTATGATTTTTGGTTGGCATCCCTGCAAGGTGTACCTGGACACCCACAAACTTTCAAAATCTTTTAATGAAATAATGTGTGCTACTTTGATTTTTAAAATTTTATTACTAAAAAATGCGTATGGTGATGATGGTCATTGTTTTGATGATGATGGTCATGATGGTTGTGATGAAAATTATGATGAGGAAAATTATGATGATGATGATAATGATTGTGATGTTGATGGTGATGGTGATGATGAAATTGATAATGATGGTGTAAATAACGATAATGGTGCTAAGATCATTTTTTATGAATGTTATGAATATCGTATAAACAAAAAAAAATATTGTAAATTAATAGTAAAAAAAGGCTTAGACACATATTTTGATGACAATCTATGTGAGATTCAGAAATTTTATACAACAAAGGTCAATAATTAAGCAATATTGATTAGCCTTCGAGGTGATGCCACGCAATCATATTGCCTGAATGATAGATGAGGCAATATGTGTCGGCCCTGAGGCATTTTGATATTGCTATTTGTACCAAATTAGATGTATAGAGCTAAATCAGACACATTTTAAAATGTTTTAAATGATAGTCATAATTTGATAACAAAAATGTCCTTATAACATTAAAATAAATCCTTCCATATGTTAAAACAACTGTCAAAAAAAATTGTTTCGCCATCCATATCTCACTAAGTTTGCAATTTTGATGTTATCAACACGTGCCTCCAGTAATATCGCATTTTTAGTACATCAGCCAACAAGTAAGAGCATTAAGTGGAGCAGTCATGGATGTACTCCATGTTTATACACAATTTGCCATAGACTTTTCTGAGCGGGCAATACCACAAAAGGTTTGTCATTGAAGATTGATGCAAATTACTGGAGATTGTTCATTTGTGTCTTAATGTTCTGTAGCCAACTCTGAAACTTGTGATTACTTTTACAAAAAGTAATCATTGGCTTTGCTAAGGTTATTGTGAAAACATTTGCAAAATATATTCACTAGGGGTTGAATCAGGCCAATGGGAAGCAAAATGAAAGTGGGATGGATTTGTCTGCCCCAACTCCGACTGGCCTGTACTTGCGCTTTAGAAGTCAAATGGAAGTGGGGCTGACAACCCACTTCATCCACCATGGCTACGACGGGCCTAGGTTCGATTATGCTTACACTCACACTTGTGAGCTAGTGATTCAAACCCTGGGTAAGCCAGTAAATGCATTTGAGTGTGCTCACAATAATTCCTTTGCAAAGCTAGTGAATCTTTTTGCATGAGTAATCACAAATTTCTTAGTTGACCACATTAATTTGCAAGGCAAATGAATAATTCCCAGAGACAAAAGTTAATATTTTACTACCTCTATGTTATACAAAACCATGTTACATTCACATTCAACAATGTATCAAGTGTATATGAGTAATGATTGAAGTGCCTTTTTTTAAGCAAATCAATGTGTGATTTGTATTTGATGCGTGACATTTAATATGTCATTGTCATTCTTATCTGCCAAATATTTTGATTTACCAAATTCATGTATGACATATATTTTTGTAAGCAAAAATAATGAAATTGTATTTTGTACTAGAACATTTATCCTTTGTTCACTCCACTCTTGCAGTTGATTACAATATTGAATTATCTTGAAATTAATTGGTCTGTTTTATTTTCATTTTGTGTAAATTTGTATTTAATAAGGTGCTATGCAAAATCAAATACTCTATTGAAAGAGAGTAACAAGCCCATTTTAAAAACTAAAAAAAAAAATAATAGCAATTCTTGCTTTCATGTTACATGCCTTTTCTCTTAAGATAATCTGTATTGATATTTATGCATCTTTAAAAAAATGCATGTCTCATTAATGTAGAGTTTCCATAGCAATGAATGCCTGGTGAACTTCTGTAAGATTTACTCTGGCTTTTCTGCCATTGGACTTGGGCTATTCAATTAGAATATGAATTTGCTGGTACTGATTAGCTCAATTGATTTAAAAGACATTGTTCAATATTGTTTTCATGAAAAAAATTCTCAACTGCCAGATTATAAATGCCACCTGAATGGTTGATGGTGTACATAAATTGAATTGTGAAATCATTAGGCTTTGAAATCAACGTTAAGTGTTTCAAAAAAAACTATAATTCAGTAGGCCTATATTACCTACATTGGCACACTATGCAGTAATAAAGCGACAATGAAAACTTTATTGAATTTTCAAAGATATCTTTATAGTGCCTATAACTTCCTTCTGTTTTGCATTATTTGGTTTTTTTTTTCATCAATCTGAATGTAATAAAATAGTTCAGGCGGCTTGATATGAGAAATTTTTAAATAACATGATCTTAATGTGTGACAATGTCTAAGAGAGCAAGAGAGACAAAGTGGATGTGTA
>BQKZ01007874.1:15803-27946 GCA_036244855.1 Temnopleurus reevesii | reverse complement strand
TCTAAGCACTCAAGTGTAAGGTGAGATATTAACACTTTGGGTGTTCTGACAAGTTTCCTTCAGGTGCTGAAGCCAGCATTTTAGTTTTTTTTAGTGTAGGCCTATGTTTTGTTTCTTTAGAAATTCATTTTAGACTTGAATCATTTTGATACCATATAATCTATTTTTATTGGAATGTTATACTCAGAAGGTTCAGACACTGTATTGTATTTTAATGAAAATATACTTTTTTTAATAGCATATAATCATTTGATGAGATTTGGTTTTCATTTGATTTTTACTGATTATTTTGCCTTGATTTGTGTTGCAAAACTATGACTAATTTTTGTTATGAAATGTAATCCACAAATGCACCTTTTACACAAAATATGAAATAATGTATATTACTGATATGATGTATGAATGCATAGACAATCATAATTAATGAAATTTGGTGCGTAGATCCTTGCTTGTTTCACTGAACTTTGTTTTAGAAGTGACAAAATTTAGAATGTAAGAGCAAGCAACTTAGGTCTTCCAAATGCAATTTCGAAAGAGATATGTCTTAGAGATGTCAAAAATGTAGTCATAAAATATAGCAATACTTGTAGAAAGGGCTGACAATATTTTATGTGTACAGTGTACAATGAAATGTGTTATTGTGATGTACAAAGTATTCTGTGAAGAAAACTAGATCTTGCATGGTGTAGTAAACATTCAAAGAGGTTTGCGGTTGCACCATGTGGTGTAGGGTTATCTGTATAGAAATAGTCCTGAAAAGGACTGAGCAAAAGATAAAAAAGATTAAAAAAAACACGACGTTCTGAGTAGATTTAACTGACTCGTCCTCAGGTGAAGGAATCACAAGCGAGAGACCCACGAGTGAAGAGCACTAGAGTGATTCCTTCATCTGAGGACGAGTCAGTTAATTCTGCTCGGAAAGTCATGTTTTTATCTTTTTTAGCTTTTGCTCAGTCCTTTTCAGGACTATTTCTTGAAAGATAACCCTACACCACATGGTGCAACCGCAAACCTCTTTGAAAGTATTCTGTGTTGTATATATGTATTATTCTTGTACCAATGGCATGTACTTCTTATTATTATGATGGGAATCATATTTTCTGACCAGGGAGGTGTTTCACCAAGATAAGAAAGACTTTACGCACGACTTTATGTTCGACTGGTATTCCTTCTTGTGCTAAATGCACGCGCTAAGTGGCTATTATGAATTATTACGCACAAGAAGGGGTACCAGTCGAACGTAAAGTCGTGCATAAAGTCTTTCTTATTTTGGTGAAACACCTCCCAGAGTTGTGTTTCAGCAGTGCGTAGATCTACCCATGACTGTAGGATGGACTGGTTATCCTTTCTCACACTCAATGATAACTCCTGATGCTGAATCGCACCACCGGAGAAAGGATCACCAGTCGATTGTACAGTCGTGCTTAGATTTACGCACAGCTTTCTTACACACAACCCAGGGCTCTGTTGCATAAGGCTTACAATTATGACAATTTTTTCATGTGTAGTCCTGTGGAATCCTTCATGCTGATTGGCTGCTGTACACTGTTGTCATGGTAATTACCGTTAATGACAAAACTCTCATAATTCTAAGTTTTGTCCAACAGGCCCCGTAAATATGCTGGTATTTTTTTATGATGATGGGATGGACATGAACAAACTCTCGGTTTTGGATTCCGAAATAAGCATAAAATAAGAATCCAGAGTCCGCAATTATAGACTATTTTCACAAAGTTGTGAATCCTTTACCTTTGCAAAGGGAGCTCAACTTCATAATTATATCCTAAAAAATCTCTCTACTGCTAATTTGTAATTCTGTCTTTTTATCTTACTATTTTTAGCTGTTGATAATGAATGATAAATACTAAGTTGCATTGAGCCGATTGGAAAAAGGATAAGGAGAAAGTGATTACTGAAATATTATTTGAAGAATTTGTGCACATATTATTTTCAGCCCTCTCCTCTCAGTTTACTTTCAATGTACTTGCCAAATTACGAATTGAATGAGAAATAGGATATAGAAAATGAAAAAAAAATACTGTTTTATAAGATTCCTACGGTTACGATTTGCTAGTGAAATTGTGTTTTTTTTAATTCAAAGGGGAGTTTGCAAGTACGAACCCGTGTTTCGTTTAATCTGCAAGCTGTATTTTAGCATTCAGTTAACATTTTAATTGTATTAATTGAATGTAGGAATTTGAAAAATGCAATATGTTTTGATAAACAAGGTGCAAAAAGTTCTAGCCCCGTAAAGAGTAGCGAGTTTACATACATGTGAATACGCAATGATAAAGGAAAGCCATCAATTTATTTTGTCATTTTTTGTTTTATTAATACGTGTATTGAGAGTCTCAATTCTCCCTCTCGCATACAGCTCTCCGAATCTGAACGCCTGCAGCGCACTAGTTATTTTCGCCCAGATTCTTGGCACAGGTACTTCCGGTAACATTCGCGCATTTTCAAAAGTCTATAGGCTTTCTACAGTAAACTTTGTCAGCGGCTTGTAGTGTCATATTTTTTCATCAATTTCTGCGAATAAAAGCTTCATTTTATATATTTTTCTTTCATATCTGCATTTATTTGTTATATGGGTTTTTTTTGCGAGGCTGCCCAATGCTGGGCTTCCGACGCAAAACAAAGAAATTACGCTAAATACACATGGATTGAAATTTCGTAGATAGTATACAATAAAATCAAGATGGATCCCGGAAGTGAGCTTGCCAAATCCAAAGTGCGTGATATCGATATCACAAGGTGATATCGTTTGATATCGGCTATATGCGATAGGGAGAATTGTATTTTATACTTACTGCACAAATTAATGTTCATTTAGGTTTACGTTATGAAAGATTTGATTTATACATATATATGTTATGTTTAGATATTTTTTTTAAATTTATATGTGTCTATGGGGGTGTTGCTCAAAAGTTGCAATTGATCGCAAGTTGCAGTTGATCGGAATACGCCAATCAAAATCATTGTTTCATGCGCGTCTTGTTAAATGCACTCACCACGCGCGAATGAAAATGCGTGTTACAATTTGCAAAGTTGCAGTTGATTTGCAGTTGATTTTGAGCAACACCCCATATGTTGTGTTTAGCTATTTTTTATTGTGTATTATAATTTTGTTATCCATGTATTTCATTTATTGTGTTTTGTGCCGGTGGTAGGTGTTATTTTTTTCTTTGTTTTACTTTGATGCTAGGGCAACATGGTACATGTATGCAAAGAAAACAAATCAGAGCTCGATTGTAGTTCCCAGGGAAGCTGCTTAGAATAAATGAAAAAGTCTGGAATCGCTGATCTGGGCCCCGTAACATAAAAGATGCAATCAATCTTACGATAAATATTAATCGTAAGTCAGTGGGAAAACATGTATCATAAAGATACAATTAATTTTTAACCAATCGTATCTATTTCATGTTACAGGCTACTGGATTGGTATACAGTTAACCTTGCCTATTCGAGTATAGGCATAAGTCGAATAATTGCATATTAAAGTCAAAGGTCTTTATTTTAAGACACCTTCTATTTTATTTGCTATTCATTATACCTGTATTTATTTTTTTTTCAAAGTTTAAGCTATTTCTCCATTCCCAACAGATTTGGAAAGGATACCAGTTGGCTTCTCTTTAATTATGTGATTATTTTTTACTGGATATGGAACACCTCTTTTGATCAGAACGGGGTACCTTGAACCAATGACAAATCAGAACAATATGTGTAGCTCTTTCATGAACATGATGATGAATCATCATTAGTATACAAATATGTCTATTTTCTCACATACATGTAAGAGAGTCTACATTATAGTGGGGTTTGCACGGAGAGCTGAGACCTTGCGGTTGCAGGAATTATTGCAATCAAACGTATGGTTAGCTTATGTGCGTTCAGTGCAAAGGCAAGTTGTTCAACTCGCCATGCAGCCTCGTTCTGCTTGAAAAGGCGTCTTGTTTAAGAAGAGAGTGCGAGAAGGAGACTTGTACAGTCCAACCTCGTTATAAAGAGCACTGACGTAACGAGATCTCGTAGTTTTCCTGGTCCCATCTCTTTGTATTTGATTGTATTTTGGCCCTAATGTAACAAGGTTTCGGTATAAAGAGATAATTTCTCGGGTCCCTTGGACCTAGTTATAACGAGATTTGACTGTACTTACTCGTCTTGGCTGCTTGTCTCCGACGAGAATGTGAAAAGGAAACATTTACAATCTCGCAAATGGAATTTGAGAGACTAAAAAATAACAACCCAAATTTAAAATTTGACTTCTGCGTGATTTTGACATGAGAGGGCACAAGTACAGGATTATCTTTCATATTTGCAATGAAATTTTTAACGCATGATTATTAGGTCTGCAATCCATGGGATCATTGAGGTTAAAAGGTCATACCGTATATTATGCCCCATGACCTTTTGCATCTGAACAGATAAATGAGAAATATTATGGAGGTTTCGATTTCATTCGTCACAGTCACAGTCACAGTCGACCAGAAGAAGTATGTTATAGTTTTACGCGTCTTCTCATTGTTACGTGCACACATACGTCTGATGTATCAATAAGCGGACGCGCAAAACTATGTCGTACTACTTCCGGTCGACGTGCCTTTCGTCACAGTTGACTGAAATCAAAAACACCATCTTTATAGCTAATTATAGCTGTAGTAGTCAAAGTTAATGTGACGTTATATGTGAATGTACTTGTATGTATGGAAAATTCAAATAATTATGTGAATTGAAAGAAAATAGAACTATGTAGAGTAATAGGTGCACAGTATGTATATCAAACACTTGTACTAGTTTTGATACAAATCTATATGATCTAGAATTGTAATGAATTACAATATACAATTAGGTAAAAGCTGACGGATAAAAATGATGTAGAATAAATAATAAACAAAGATTGTTTACTTTAATGGATTTATTTCTGTTTTGTTTGTTGAGAAGAAGTGTAATGATTTGTTTATTGATATCCCAAATAGAGGACAATAGTTAAATGAGAATCATGAGAAATGGAGAGAATATGGACCAATGGAGTATGGAAGTTGTAGAGAGAGAGAGAGAGAGGGGGGGGGGGGGGGGGGGGGGGGGGACGGAGAGAGGGAGAATTGGAGAGATGGAAAGAAATGGAGAGAAAATAGAAAGTCAGGGGGAGAAAGTGAACAAGAGAAAAGGTGTTGGGGTAAGAAGGAAAGGAAAACAGAAAGAGGAGAGAGAATGAAACAGGAGGGAAAATGGAGCCTGAAATATGGGCAGGTGGGGCAAGGAGAAAATTATAAGAATCTGATTTGTACAACCAACATCACTGTTCATATTATACAACAAAACTAAACAAAAACGAAGATCTCATTAAAAAAAGAAGATTGAGATTTCACATTTCATAAAGAATCGTTTAATGAGGTAAAAATGAAAGTTGATTCACACACAAGAGTTACAAATCATACAAAAGATGAAGGCCAGTGATTGGAGAATGAAAGATATCAAAATATATTTTACAAATATTGGATACAAATGTACCATAAAACTGCGCAAACGGGGACACCGGGGTGAAAAGGGACGACGCATAGAGAGATATTTCAATCTGTTGAAAAATACAGCATTCAAACGCAAATATGATAGAAGTAATATGCCTCCGCCTCTGTGCAGGAGGAATTGTTTGATTCTTGCTTTATCCAAACATGGATTAACTCTGATTGTGAGTACAGCTCTGGGGCCTGTAACAAAAAAGATGAAATTAACCCGTCGAATACTGGAACTGTGTTATCCCTGCACAAAGTCCATGGGAATCACAGAATTTAGTTGTCAAAGGGTTAAACTTACCATAAATATTAACTGTAAGTCTATGGCAAAATATGTTCCGAAGTGATGCGATTAGTTACAAAATTAATAGTATCTCTTTATGTAACAAGCCCCAGAGATGCTGTGAAAAAAATGTCAGGCATACTCAGGTAGGAATCAAACCGATGACCTTCTGATAACTAGACAGACATCATACCACTAGACCATCGAGAAGTACATTGTAGATTTGATTTGTATAATAACAGGAGGTTCTGTGTAAATTTATATATATAGATTGAAATTATGTTGGTAAATTTTGTCCCTGATCACGCCAGCGTTCCTATATTACTGTCACCCGTTCATAGTCATTTCACACATGTAACTTGTCATAAACATGAGAAGTGCATTTATAAACATGTGCATATATCATAAAACTGTGCATAAAATACTGAATCGGCATACGCAAATACGGCTAACAGTGTTTGCAGAGATGACAACCATTCAATAATATGCATCAAGAATTTTAAAAATATGAATTTAAGACATTCATCACAAGTGAATGGCTAAGATTGACAATATTTTTCTCATGTTTCCTCTCACTTTTGTTCAGCTGTTCTGTTACTCACATTCTAATTTTGACCCTGTGCACAATATGGGACAGTTGGCGTCTCTGTGTATTTGTATTATGCAAAAATCATGAAGTCAAAAGGCAAGTGCTGTCATACAAAAAAAACATACATGTATGTTTGAAAAAGAATTGAATTTTTTTATACAAAATGATATATGAATATAATAAAATCATAAATCTTGTTCTTTAAAAAGTATTAAGTACTTCTAAAATATCCATAGTGATGATTTTGACCATCTCATGGGCAAGCTTGATCATGGGTAAATACACATTAATAAACCAAATGTAATGTTATTATACTCCATGGTTAATAAATTTATTTCATGTTTTTATTCACATGTATGTCCATCCAGACTATTTGATCATTTGCTCATGATTGTTTAGCATAGAACATTGCACTGAATGTAATTCTGATTAACCTTGAAGGTACAAGATAATGGAATGATATTTACCTCAGTATCAATACTAGTCTTCTTACGATTTAAGCCAAAATTATTCTGGGGCTATGCTACATTTGTCACAATTTATGAACGCTATTAGCTTTTACAGTTCTTATGGTTCTGGGTTGCAAGTGTTCTGAATGGCATAGCTCTCAATCTTATCATACCGGTTCCTTTTTTTTTTCAAGTTGATGGCATTAGTTCAAGGGAATATACAGATAATATGAACAATAGCATTGTTGATATAACTATGTTCCAAATTATTTCTGAGTAATTCAATAATGAAGTACTCTTTGAGCAAAAAAAAAAAAGGAGGAACATTACAAATTTACTTTGGAACCCATGCATATAAACTGTACATATAACAGTACACAATGCTGATACAGTAATGTAATGTGATCATTAAGTATTTCTTCTGAGGCAGTTAGAAGAAAGACAATAGTTCATTATAATACATAAATTCAATATGTACAAATAGCAACGTATTAAGAATTCTGGTAATGTAAATAATGAAATGATTGGTGCAATTTATACAGTGCATATATCCACTCAGCGGAGTGCTCAAGGCACTTATATGTATACTTGTGCAATTGCAGAATCATCATTACCCTGGCTTTAGCTTGGCTGAATCAGGCATGAAATCACTGCATGCTAAACTGTACGGCAATATAATGTGCCTGTTTTGCACTCTGAAATAATAATTATTATAATATGTTCTTATATACCGCCTAACACAAAATTTATCTGTCGTCCCTATTAAGCGCTCTACAATGCAGCATAATTACCCTGGCTTTAGCATTGCAGCTGTAAGTAGCACGCTGCATTTCAAGGAAAAAATCATGCCAGGTACCCATTCACCTCACAGGGGTCAAGTGCAGCACAATGTGGATGGATTTCTTGTTGAAGGAAATTAACGTCATGGGTGGGATTCAAACTTACGACCCTCTAGTTGAAAGGCAAGAGTCAGAACCACTACACCAACACGCTTCCATGTAACAAAAGAGTTCTTAAATCCAAAATATTAGAAACATTATTCTGGTGGTACATTATTCCAAAACTGAATTGTTTGGAAGAGCAGATAAAGTCACCCTTCAAATTAGTGAAATCAGCTTTGGTCAAGGGAAGAAAACAGAACATTCCCTTTTGAAGAATGAACCACAAGAATAATCAAGCTCTAAAATGGCAAACCATTACTGTAAAAGATGCAGCAGGAGTCACAGCATTCTTGGTGATGAAGACACGGTGGGCTATGCATCCTTTTCACGATTACTGAAAAAAAAAAGAAGACAGAGAGAAAAACAGAATTATAAATCTTAATGAAGTCAAAAAGGAGCTTGAGCTTTCGATCCTAGCAGAATCTTAATCATAAGCGAAATGACAAGGAAATTTGGTGAACGCACAAGTATATAGAAAAAGCTAAAGTGGAGAGAAAGAAAGAACAGGATGTTTGAACAAAAGAAAGGTGACCAGCTAGAGGAGAGCTTGGGACAAAACAATGAAGGAATTAGAGAAGTGTGAAAGTTGAGAGGGGTGAAGGGAAGGTGAGAAAGCCATGTAGAAGACTAAATTATAAATCTTGACAGTATTTCTAGAAAACTAAAATACAAATGCCTGAAAAGAATTAAAGAGAGTAAGAGAAATGCGAAACATATTTATTGTTGCTACAATACTTGTCATTGCTTGATGGCACCCCTCTAACATGTTGTATTATTTAGCTGCACACAATTGAATAATAGGAAAAACTATCAAATATCCATACAGCTATGAGAGAGTGTAAAAAAGCTGGGCATTTTTATTTTACAAAACTAAATAAAAGGGAAAAAAAATCATACAAATATTGGGGACTGACATAAACATTACCAATGCTATTATTTCTTTCCTGGAAAAATGATCAAAGATGTATATGATTCACATTTTTTTTGCAAAAGTTTTTATAACAGAAATCTTATCACTTGCAACAAAATTATAATCACTTACTGGTAGCAATACTCAGCAATACCCCATCCTTTCTTGCCATTGACGACGACCTCCACAAAGCCTTCGTAAAGCTTAGCATCACGATCTTTCCCCATGTAAAACATTGGCGCAACCTTCACCTTAACTTCACAGTCGAATCTCTCTTTTCCTGATAAGAATAAATAAGAATAAAGAGAGAATAATTGAGAATAAAGAGAGAATAATTGAGAATAAAGAGAGAATAATTGAGAATAAAGAGAGAATAATTGAGAATAAAGAGAGAATAATTGAGAATAAAGAGTAAAGTAAGCAAGTACAGTTGTTCCCATGCCTGCAATTACCATTGCAGCTATCTCGCTTCTGTAACCATCATCACCACAATCATAATCATCATCATCATCCCCATAATCATTATCTACGTCATTATCACAATCATCATCACCATCATCATTATCATTATTATCATCATAATTATCATCATCTTCATGATTTGATTTGATTTGATTTGATTTATTTTATTTCCATTTCAATATCATTTTCACAATTTCAACAACAAATTATAATCATTTGCAAGAAAAACAAAAATATTTACAAAGACAGGTCATGATACATAATGTTTGAAAAGCAGGTGATAGAGAGATGGAGGGGCATGCCGAAAAAGCGAGGCTTGTAGAACGCATGCCCCTTCTTACATTAATATTACTAAGGGTTACAATTTGTGAAAAAACAATAAGCAGTATAAGTAATTGTGACAAAATACATAATAGAATTAGAGAAATGAGAAAATAGGAGGATTAAGGAGAAGGGTCTGTAACTTTACAAGTTATAAGGATGGTATGAGAAGAGGACAGGAAGTAGTGAAGATAGAGGGCAGGCGCAGCTCCACAGGATGTTTGGCGAAACGGCGGAAAGGTGTTCAGAATAATGTAAGTATAATGTAAGTATAAAGGCAATTAGGCCTGTGAGGGGGTTGATTGCAAGGTGTATTGGTCAATGAGATGTTTTTTAAGTTTAATTTTAAAGGTGTTTAGGCTTAGGGATTGCTTTATTTCATTTTTAATGGAATTCCAGAGTTTTGGGCCCTTAAAGACAAATGTATTTTGTGCTGAGTGCGTTCTCATTAAAGGTAAGTGGTAGGATTGTCTTTGCCTTGTATTGTAGTTGTGTATTGTTTCGTTTTTCTGAAATAAATCATCGAAAATGGCGGGTAGCTCTCTTTTGTTAAGTTTATACATGAACTGACCGAGTTGGAAGCGATAAACATCTTTTATTTTTAAAATTTTATTTTCAAAAAACAGATTGTCCGTGTGAGATCTGTAGTGTGTATTGGAAATAATTCGCATTGCTTTCTTTTGCAGCAGGAGTATTTTGTTTAATTTTGACTCAATTGCACTGCCCCACGCTAATACGCCATAATTAATATATGGTTCGATCATTGTATGATATAGGGTAAGTAAAGTGTGACAAGGGAGAAAAAATTTTAATTTGTTTATCACGCCAATATTTCGGGAAATTACAGTACACAAGTTGTCGATATGTGGCTTCCAGGACAGTTTGTTATCTATGAGAACCCCAAGAAACTTGCAAGTAGAAACGCTAGTCAGGACCGTGTTGTCGAATGTAATATCGCCAGGTAGGTCAGAAATTATGTTACTAAACAGCATGAAGTTAGTCTTTTGTAGATTGAGGGATAGTTTGTTGGCTTTGATCCAGTCGGTAACGTGTATTAGCTCGTTGTTGACAGTGCGTAGAAGTTGATGTGCATTTGTATTGGAATAAAAGACATTTGAATCGTCGGCAAACAGAATAAATGATAGTATTTCAGAAGATTTGTGGATGTCATTGATATATATGATGAAGAGGAGTGGCCCAAGGAGGCTTCCCTGTGGTACACCGCAATTTATATCAAGTGTGGATGAACAATGATTATCAATATATACAAATTGTTTTCTATCAGTGAGGTAGTTCCTGAACCACTCCAAGGCCTTGCCTCTGATACCGTAGTGACAGAGCTTGTGTAAAAGAATTTCATGGTTAATAGTGTCGAAGGCCTTGGAGAAGTCTAGGAAGATACCAACAGTATGAGAGTATTTGTCACTTGAGGAGGATATTTTCCTTATAAGAGATAAGATTGCATGCGTGGTGCTATGCTGTTCTCGAAATCCGAACTGAGAATTTGAAAATATCATCATCACCGTCGTCAAGTTTGATATATCATCATCATCATCATCATCATCATCATCACCACCACAATCACCCTATCATCATCATCATCACCATTATCATGAATCACAATCACCCCTATTATCACCATCATCATCATCATCATCACCATAATCACCCCTATCATCATCATCATCATCATCATCACCACAATCAACCCGATCATCATCATCATCACCCTCATCATCATCATCATCATCATCATCATCATCATCATCACCACCATTAAAACAGTTTTAAGACTTCTGATGGGTCTACCCTTCTCAGATTAAACTCATAAATAAAAGGAAATTATTACAGATTTTGGGCAGTCAAGTGGAATGGTTGAGCTTACCACAGATGAAACTGAACTTGTACTGGTCAGGAATCTTCCATTGTTGTTCTCCTGTTGCTACCATGTCAAAGGTACTGTGTGTCAAAGTAGCTTTGTAATCCCCAGGCCTCATGACGTATCCTGTTGTCAAACTACAAAACCAAAAATGACAACAAAATCTTGTTAATCACAAAGCAAAGGCATCAAGTAATTACTAATACTGGCTGTAGTAAGAATATTTTGGGCCTGGATTCCATAAAATCTGCAATCTTCCATTGATCTTCTCCTATTGTAACCATAAAAAAATGTGCTATGAGTGAAGGTAGCTTTGTAATCAGCTGGCCTCATAAGTTTGTCAAACTACAACAAAAGAATGGCAACAAAATGTGTAAGGAATAGTCCCAAAGCAAAGGCATGATTTTATTACTGAGTAAGGTTGGGAACTGGGGTCCATAAAATCTGCAATTCACCAGTAGATTAGTATCTATATGTAACAAAGAATCTCCTCTCCCATTTCAACCATATCAAATGTATTGCATGCCAAGGTAGCCTTAAAGGGTTCTGAGGCAAAACATAATAATTTGCTAGTTGGTTGGTAGCATATACAAAATCCACTCCCCTAAACATCACATGAAATTGATAAGAAGGTTATTTCTTGAAGTGTTGAATTTTACAAATTGAACGTTTCTACTGATGGATCAAAGACAACTAGTGCGAAGACCATCTTACATGTACATGTATAACCAAATAGGGACGTGCGCACAAAGAATGAGCATGCATTAAAAAAGCAACGCACAGAGCTTGACTCGGG
>BQKZ01007873.1:0-10969 GCA_036244855.1 Temnopleurus reevesii | reverse complement strand
ATGATGATGATGATGATGATGATGATGATGATGATGATGATGATGATGATGATGATGATTGATGATGATGATGATGGTGATGATGATTGATGGTGATGATAATTGTGGTGATGACGTTATGATCGATAATTGATGATGATGGTGATGATGAAGATGATGATTTTGGGTGATAATACAGCAAATATTGAATGCCTCGGGGCCATCGACACAAAAAAATATTTCACAAATCGCAGATGAGGTTGATATTTGTCGGCCCTGAGGCATTTCAATATTGCTATTATTAACCAAATCAGACATCTAGAGCCAAATCAGAAACATTTTAGAATATTTTGAATGTCTCTCTTATTATTATATCATTTTATAACATTGAGATAAAGACTCCGATATGGTAAAACAACCACCGAAAAAGTTGGGTTGTCATCTAAATGTCTTTTTGCACGCCATTGTGATGTCATCAATACGCGTCTTCATCAAGATCATGTAATTAGCATGTTCGCGCATTTAGTGGGGCAGTGATACATGCACTTGATTTTTACACGCAATTGACCATAGACTTTTCTGAGCGGGCAGTACAAGAAAATTGTGCTTTCGATAGGAATCGGGCAATTATGCTTTCGATCGGAATCGGGTGATATGGTTTTAAAGTTGCCCTGCTCAGATGTCTGATGCGGTTAATAATGATGATTGTTTTGATGATGGCTATGATAAATAAACACCATCAATGCTCTAGAAGTTTGGCAGCTCAGTTATTGACTCATTTAAAATTGAATTTTCATTTGTTCTATTCACAGAGAGAAGGATATTGATGAGGTATTACAGACACACACAGTCTTCATGAACGTCTCCAAGGGGCAGGTTGCTAAGAGAGATGACCTTGTGAAAGCTTTCGGAACAGAAGATACCACAGAGATTTGTAAACAGGTTGGTACTGAGCAGAAAAATACACATAGATATATCTATGAGGAACAGCTTCCGACATCTTAAAAACTGCAGTAGTCTTTGGAACACATTTAAAGGCACACACTGCTCTTTGCCGAGCAAATAAATGATAACTATCTACTTTCATTGCTAAATTTATGCAATGTAACATAAATTCTATAGATTGCTAAGCGAGATGACCTTGTGAAAGCTTTCGGAACAGAAGATACCACAGACTGCACAGAGATTTGTAAACAGGTTGGTAAACAAGATTTTCCCACAAAAAATAAATGTGATTCCGGGGATGGTTTGAAATCTTCATCCAAAACAAATTCTTTTGGGGCTTTGTTTACTCTTCAAAGATTTTCAAGTCCTAATTAAGCAGTAAATGAATGCAAATTGCATTGTGCATTTTCCCATCAGAGATGAATTTTACAATTTTGAAGTGATAGAGTGTTATCATTGGTAAGATGAACAAATGCTAGAAGGGGCATGCGTTTTACAAGCCTTGCTTTTTCTGCACGCCCCTCCATTTCTTTAACTAACTGAACTTCGTTTTACAGATAGATATTATGCATTATTGATTTATATGTAACTGAAAACATGTAAATATTAGTATTTCTGTTGCAAAACATTGTACTTTCTTGTTAAAATTATGAAAATTTTTATTATTTACAAGTAAAAATAAATAAATCAAATGAAACTAAATCAAGCAGCAGCGTTGAAGATGAACCTAAATCAGAATTGGCCTATTTTGTTTGGATCATGCCGAACGCGTCATGACCTTTTTCTTTCAAGTATTGCGCAACTTTTGAGACCAAATTCGCAGCGCCCGCACGTACCGTTTTTGTGCCACGCCCATTTGAAAGAAATTTGTCAACCCCAAAATTGCTCAAAAACGTGATTTTGTGTACAAAGTCAATGCAAATTGTGTTTTCACTANCTCGCTTTTATCTGCATGCCCCTCCATTTCTGTAAATTCATGAACTTCGCTTTTCAGATATTATGCATTATGAATTTATTTGTAACTGAAAACATGTAAATATTATTATTTCTGTTGCAAATCATTATAATTTCTTGTTCAAATCGTGAAAATGTGATTTAACTGGGAAAATAAACCAAATCAATTCAAATCAAGCAGAAGCTTTAAAGATGAACCTAAATCAGAATTTGCCTATTTTGTTTGGTTCATGCCGAACAGGACCAATTTGATTATTATCAGGACATTGATGTAAAACAGCAGATTGCTGATCTTTTGTGCCTGTATAAATATATTCAAATGAATAAATAAATAAATAAATCAATCAATAAATAAATACATTTTAAGGAGTTGTGTTTCACCTTTGATCATCAGATCATATCTATTTTCACACGTAAGATAGCCAATTTTGTTAGGTACATGTATTGCTACTTATTTGTACCTAAGGTATAAACCTGGTTAAATGAAAAATGAAGTAAAAAAGAAGCTTGAGCTTTCGATCCTAGCAGGATCTTAATCATAAACGAATGACAAGGAAATGAAATCATTTGAAAATTATTTTCCTTCTTTTTTCTTTTAGAAGCTCTTTTTAGAAATTAAACTTGATAGGGTATAAACCAGAAAAAATCAAGAAAATAAAATTCATCAAAAATGTTCTGACCCCTTCATAGATTTTGGCCAAGGGTGAGCTTCAGGTCTCAGACAAGGAACGTAGCCAGCAGCTAGAATCCATGTTCCGTGACATCGCCACAATCGTTGCAGAGAAGTGCGTCAACCCAGAGACGAAGAGACCTTACACCGTGGGCATGATCGAGAGGGCCATGAAGGATATACACTACTCTGTCAAACCAAATAGGAGCACAAAACAACAGGTACGGTCAATTAAAGTATTTGTTTCTCTTTTAAGGCATTAATTGTTTCACTTATCAGAGACTTTATAGTTTCTTTATAGACTTTATAAGGGTGACCGTTCTGACCTCAACAACTATCGGCCTATATCAATCCTACCGGTTATAAGCAAAATAATTGAAAAGATAGTTCATAAACAATTTTACGATTTTCTGACAGAAAATTCTATGCTGAACAAAGCTCAATTTGGTTTTCGACCAGGCCACTCAACCGCATCAGCTCTCGCATCCATGACAGACAAGTGGTCCCATGCTATTGATAATGGTCAAATAGTATGTGCACTCTTCCTTGACCTTCGTCGCGCCTTTGATACCGTCGATATTCCTACTCTAATGAGCAAGCTTAAGAAAATTGGATGCACGGAAATTTGTCTTGCTTGGTTTAATTCTTACTTGAATATGAGGTCACAAAAAGTTGCTTTCAAAGGAGTACTTTCAGAAGATAAAAGTATCTCTATCGGAGTACCACAAGGATCAATTCTAGGGCCCCTCCTATTCCTAATACTAATCAATGATCTGCCAGAAATTGTAGAAAATAGTAGCGTAACAATGTATGCTGATGATACAACGTTATTTTTATGTGGGTCTGATATAGATGATGTACAAAGAGCAATGCAATCTGATATTTGTGCAATACGCAAATGGTTGAAACAGAATAAACTTTATTTAAATGTTGACAAAACCCACTTTATGATTTTAGGAAGTAAACAAAGATTATCGACATATGACAAGCTTCTTAATGACATACACTTTAAATTCAACGGTGCTGCTATTGCCAGAGTGCATTCTACAAAATGTCTAGGCATGAAAATAGATGATAAACTGCTTTGGAATGAACATGTAGACGATATTACGTGATATCCTCTTAGCAATATGTAATTTTCTACTTATACCATTATTCGTAAGCCTACATATTTTTCTCAAACCACCGAATTATAACTCATTATGTGGCTTTATACATTTAGAACAAGTTATATTTGGATCGGTGTTGTATTGTATCGTACTTTGTATTATATTGCATTGTAGTGTAACTATTTTATTCACAGTAAAACTTAATACAATCAGTCAAAAGACTGCTTTTCAGCAAGTTCTTGCATACTAAAAGTGAACAGGTAAATGTAAACGATAAGCCTAATTATGGATGTAAGACAAAAAATTATACAAAAATGAAAAATTGATAACGTTCATGCATTTGTAATACAAAATTAGACTGCCTTTCTTGTAAATAATTGGATAACTATTTCAGGTGTTGATTTATTTTCAGATGTCTCTTATAATGTATTTTCTCTCGTTGCAATGTATTGCCAGTAAATGACATACGAGGTCCTATAAATGAAATAGCGTAACGAATCAGAATATGATAATAAGTTAAATTGTAATGGAATTCAATTAGGTCTAGAATTTGATGATGTGCAGGAGAAAGTTAAATACTAACCCTAGCTTTTCAAGAAGACCAAACAAAAGTATTTCACAAATAATGAGTTAATGCCCATGAGACATTGCAATCACATAGAACTGTAGAACATTAATTTTCTTAAATATCTTTTCGCCATTAGGTTTTTCCAGATTTTTTTTTTCCTCATTAGGTTTTCTCTGGTTTTTTCAACCTAGGGAAAAGAGTTCGGCATACGGTATTCCAAGTAAATCTTCATGTACATATACGTCTGACTGATTTTAATCATGTTAATTGCCGAGTTTTATAATATGTGACTATGTTAAACACGATATGGGCTGTTTCCGCAGGAATTAGGTCGTGAGGAGGCAGAGATGGCCGGTTCCGATTTCAACAGCATTATAAACGAACATTGCGTTCGACCTAATCTTTCGGAGATGGTTTATATCGTGTTGCTATTAGTGTAAATAGTTATGTTTAAGTTTTTATTACTATATAATACACAGTGCCGAGTTTTGCTACTGTATATGCTCATGCAGTAATGTATTTCTTAAACACGATATGGGCTGTTTCTGCGGGAATTGAGTCGAGCGGAGGCAGAGAAAGGCCGTTCCGATTTCAACAGCATTACAAACGACCATTGCAATCGACTTGATCTTTCGGAGATGGTTTATATCGTGTTGCTATTAGTGTAAATAGTTGTTTTAAGTTTTATTAATATATAATATACACTGTTGAGTCTTGTTACTGTATATGTTCATGTACTTTTTATCATGCAGGACCCCTCGTGATACCAACATCTTGTTGAGAGGGCATCCTGCTAAAATATTGATCAATAAATAAATAAATAAATGAATTATGCTTTGTAGTTTTGTTATGCCTTCCCTTATACATGTAATTGTTTCTCCTCTATCGCATTCCCCATTTCTCTAAATTTTTCCACATGGGCATATTTTCCACCACCAAATTTGCCTATTTCTCTGTTAATATTTTTTATATTTCTCATACCATAGGCCCTAGAGGTGATCCGTAAACTTCGAGAGACCGAAACCATGGCGATAGACCGCGCCCAGATGCGATTGAGAATAGTGCTCCCTGGGAAAGAAGCGAAGAAAGTGAAGACTAAACTTGTTCAACTCATTGCGACTGTCGAGGAAGAAAACTTTAGTGGCAATAGTCTAGAAATGGTAAGGCTAGTGGATTATTTCCCTGATATCATCATTATCATCGTTATCATCACTACCATCATCATCATCATCATCATTACCATTATCATCATCATCATTTCCATCATCATCATCATCATCACTTCCATCATCATCATCATCACCATCACCATCATTACCATCATCATCATCGTCACCATCGTCATTACCATCACCATCACCATCATCATCATCATCATCATTGACATTATCATCATTGCCATCATCATCATTACCATCATCATCATTGCCATCATCATCATTACCATCATCATCATCATCATCATCATCATCATCATCATTATCATCATCATAATTATCATCATCGTCATTACCATCATCATCATCATCATCATCATCATCATCATCATTACCATCATCATCATCATCATTACCATCATCATCATCATTACCATCATCATCATCATAACCATCTTTATCATAATTATTTTTGTTTTTATTAAATTAACTGACTGACATTGATTCAGAATGACTATTTCAAGATTTGTCTCAGATCTTACAGACTGAGGTTCTACTATTTTACTGCTAGTAAAGGTCCTTCGCTCTTCGGTGCAGAGACATTAACATAATAATGTTTCACTGCCATCAATTGTATATAATTTCTGTACAGAGTTTGTTTTGTTTTTGGAAGATAGTTATCAAGGTTCTACTGTTCTTTGAGTGCAGGTTTGCCTTGCTGATCCAGGATGATACAGGGAATGGAGGATATAGCCAAGAATAACAAGCAAAGTGCTCTTCGAGCAGCAGCATCAAGATCATGATTTGTAAAATGACAGGGCATTTATTTGTATTGCCAATATCTTTGCTTATAATGTGTAGATAATTATTATTGTGTGGTAATTAGAAAATAATTGTCAAGGTTCTACTGTGCTTTGACCACAGGTATGCCATGCTGATCCAGGATGCTACAGAGAGATGGAGGACCTCATCAAGGAGAGCACGAGACTAAAGGAAGTGATCGAGATTCTACCTCCTTAGGTGCAATTACAGAAGCATGATAATATTTTACTGCCATTTATTGTAAATGATGAAATTGAGAGAGGTTATGCAAGATAACTGTAAAGGTTCTACTGTTCGTTGACCACAGGTCTGCCTAGCTGATCCTGGATGCTATCGGGAGATGGAGGATCTTGTCAAGGAGAGCACTAGAGGGAAGGGCATGGTTGAGGTACTAAGTCTCAAGGAGGTCGAGGAAGGAGACGAGAGATTAGAATGAGGCACCAATCCAGCAGATTCACGCAACTTCAAATCTGCGTCTTATGGAGGACAAATCACGTATTACATCTCAAGGTTGTTATGGGTTATCGCATCTGATCATCACATTTCATGAGCATTGAAACAATTAAGATTCTGTATGTGTACTGATAGAAGTTGTTTGAAATCTATGACGAAGAAGGGATGTCATTAGGTTACTGATGTATTTGACCATATATGACAGTGGATTGTGGCAAGCAGATGCACTTTCGTGTATGCTTGTGGCTAGTCTTCCAAAATGGCACAAATTGCCAAAGACTAGCGATCTAGACGCTACAAACCAACCTGCCCGAATGTATGAGGCAACAAAATTTAGCCAGTGAGCAAGTAAAGGATATTGTCAGTTGCCCAACTGGGCAAGCAATGGTTTCATAGTCCAAGAAACATACATTCTTGACTGTCAATAAATTCTTTATGAGTGAGCGCCATCCAGCTGCATGATCGATTATCATTTGACCAAGTTCAATGACATCTGTGTGCAGCTGGGTTTTTTCGCTTTATTATGTTTTGGCAATAGAAATTGGTATTCAGGCAAGTGAATTGAAAAGCCACTTGTCGGACAGGAAAAGTGATGTGAAATTTTTTTTTGTAGTGCCCTGGCAATGTAGAATTCTACTAATATTTGATGAAATATGGCCAACAGTTTCTTAAAACTTTTTGAGGATGCATATAAGGATGCATGATCACTTTCTGAGAATCAGTGTCATCATGATTTTTAATTGTGGACCTGATTCAAGAGGAAAGTCATCCAAATTCACAAACGTAGAAGGCAGCAGACTTGAGCAGGAATAATAGCATCTTCGGGGGTGTTGTTGCAATGTTGCATTGAAATTTGCTGTTGATCGGTTTCATGAGCGTTTTGTAAAGAGCACATGCCGTGGGCGATTGAAAATGTGTGTATCAATTTGCAACTGATCTGCAGTTGATTTGCAATTGATTGCAAGTTTGTAGCAACACCTCCTTCGTAATGAAGTGTCACTGCTCTGAGAAAGTCATCACTTTGATTTATTCTCGAAATACCAATCAATTTTACTGCCTCGGTTTATTATCAATGTAGGACGCCATGTTTGAACAGCTTTGCAATGGAATATATCATTATTTAACAAAAGAGAAGAATTTATCATAACTATGCTATCATGCTGTACTTGGACAACAAGTATCAAAATAACGTCTTTACTGTTTCAAAAAAAAAATAAGGAAATTCTGCATACAAAGCAGAGAGATATCCATGATGTCATCACAAGTGCTTGGAAAATTGCCAATTCAAGGATCCGGATGTGGATTCACTATACAGACTTCCATAATGTACAATTCTTGAATAGATTATGAATGTTCAACATAAAGCGGGAATTGTTCGAAAGTTGCAATTGATTGCAAGTTGCAGTTGATCGGAACATGCCAATCAAAATCATTGTTTCATGCGTGTCTTGTTTAATACACATATGGCACGCAAATGAAAATGCCCGTTGCAATTTGCAAAGTTGCAGTTGATTTGCATTTGATTTTGAACAACACCCCCATAGTTTGCTATTCTTCTTCTTCCTTCCCTGGAAGCATCCTGTATCTGGAGTGAATTGATGAATGGTAGTGAACTCATTATTGAGTTTTATAACAATTTGCATATTTCCCCCTGTAATTAGCAAGGTTTTGAATATTGCCTTGTAAAATCTATCATTTCAAGGGGCATGGAATTAAAGAGTAGCATTTTACCAATTTTGTCAGGACGTGTGTATTTAAAACTACATGTATCAATAATCTTTTGCCACAACCATTTTGTTATTATTTGAGATTATCCTTATATGCATGCAATTAAATATTAAAAGTTTTATTATAACATTATATTTTTTGTTTGTTTTGATTGCCAACTTTTTAATAAGAAGTTTCATTAGAATCTGTCATTTGTCTTTTTGCATTTACTCTTAGGCCATGAAAATGTTGGGCTGCCCAAGAATGCCTTGTTTGAGAAATAGTTGTGGACAGTAGAGAAAAACAAAATGTTTATTTTGCTATTTTCATTTAGTTTTAGTTACATTTGAAATGAAAAATTAGACCAAAATCTTCAGCCTTTAAATTGCCAGGATCTTAGAAATCCAGCAGAATCAAAGTATTCCCCAGACACAGATGACTCTTGCCCACTATTGAAATAATTTTTCTGCGGCCAAGAAATTGCAATTGGCCATTTCAAATGATTCTTTAAACTACATATGTATATTCATGATTTTTGTTCTGGTACAAAGTTAGCTAGTCTGGAGGCAAAGACCATTGGCTTTCGGTGTTGCATTTTCTGCAGAGCATGATACAGGAGTCTAAAATTACAGACTGAGTTCTGGCAAGGACTTCATGACATTGCAAAATTGTCTCAAAATGCAGACTCTTGATTGTGTACCGTGCACACATTTTTAAAAATTAATTTTATGAAATTTGATTGAAGTACATGGAAATAAGAACCCTCTCCTCAATTGCAAAGTGATGTATAGCCTGCATCTGCTCAAATTTGGCAGATTGCAGTTGATGCACAAAAAAATCACAGATCTTGATTTGAAATCTTCAAAGTTTCTTGTCAAAGTTAAAATTATTGGACGTCGATCTCGCATGAATTTATTAATCACCTAATTTGGAGGTCTTTTATTTGTTATCCCTCATGAAGCCATTTCTTCTGCCCCAACAAATATGCAAGGTTGACTGTATTCCAACCATTTTCATGTTGGCCATCAACTTAAGGCCCAGGCACACCAAACACGGCACGGCATAACGGCACGGTATTAACACGCTATCTTGGTTGTTAATGGTCAGCGCGCTCCTCTGCGCAAAGGATGCTTCACAATTGGCCAATCACAGGGGAGAAATCGCGTAAAAACCGTGCCGTAATGCCGTGCCGTGTTTGGTGTGCACGGGCCTTTAAAGGGGAACCAACCTCTGGAATTGTCATGTTCTCATTGAATTGAATGACCGAAAATCCTATGAACAATCTGAAAATTTGAGCAAAATCTGACGATCCGTTCAAAAGTTATGAATTCTCAGGTTCAGAGAGATTCAACGATTACTGCCGCTCATAGGGATCCGTGCGCTCGGCAATATCGAGGGAATCTGTGACGTCTTGTCGGATAACTCCTCATCCACTTCGTACATAGAATTTTTTTTAATGGATTAATGCAAAATTTAGAGTAAGGTTGAAACATGATTCTTCTCAAGATACATGCAGAATAGATAAAGAAATGGTATACTTTAACAGAAAGTTGAAATTTTGTATACAGAGTGAATGAGGAGTTGTCGACTTGACGTCACAGATTCTGTCGGATTTGTCGATCAATCTCACGGATCCCCATCAGTGGTAGGGATTGTCATATCTCTGTGATTTTGAAAATTCATAACTTTAGAACGCACCGTCCAATTTTGTTCCAATTTTCACAGTTTGTTCATCTGATTTTTCTTCATTCAATTATCTTACGATAATGCCTGGGGTTGGTTTCTCTTTGATACAGTCATCCATGCTCAGTCAAATATGTTAGGAGAGAGGAAGTAGCTTCTTGGGGTCATAACACATTAGGATAGAAAGATGTAAGACAAGGGAAATCACTGTTATATCAGTGAATTTATTTCCACTGAAATATAGAGAGAAGGGGACTTTCTTCTACTTTCTTCAACCAAGAAGGCGTTGCTTGAAAGTTACAATCAAATGCATGTTGCAATTTGATCAGAACACGCATTTTTATTTGCACACATCATATGCTTTTAACCAAGGCTGTGTTTCATGAAGCTGTCCTTACGGTGAGCACGACCCTACAAACGACTGCGTCCCGTAACATAAAGCTTTGCAATCGATTGTACGATTGATTTCAATCGCAAGTCTATGGGAAATCATGTACAAAAGTTTGCGATCGATTGCAAACTTGCTTTATGTTACAGGCTCCCTGGTGACCATTCCCCATGCCAACAAAGAGACATAGGCTATCATGGAGTGTTATAAAGGATCACCAGTCGTTCGTAGAGTCGTGCTTACCGTATAGCAGCCGATACATCCCTGGTTAAATGCGTATAATGTGTGCAATTGAAAATACATGTTTCAATTTGCTTTTGATTTTCGGTTGATTTGTGATTACATTCATTTGCAACTTCTTAGCAACATCTCTGTAGGCAAAGCCGAAAGGTCACTACAGTGAAAATTCCATAACCATTAATCCCATTCATTGTTCAGAAAATGATATAAATCACACAAAAAAAATGACACAGGAGACAATCGTCTGCTTTTCCACAAGTTCATTGTCAATCTTCTTTACTCAAATTTTCACCA
>BQKZ01007872.1:15881-29294 GCA_036244855.1 Temnopleurus reevesii | reverse complement strand
AATTTTTTTTTCTACTGTACATGTACCAGAATAGAAATGGCGGGAAGTACGGTTTTTGTTACCAAGATCATTTTTTTTTTTTGGGGGGGGGGTGGTTGTGTTATATCAGGACAATGTCTGAGATGAGAAATTCTGATATGGACGTTGGATTATCATCTAATACCGACAAAATCCAGACACTTTACAGGTATTCTCACACCCCCGCTCCCCCCCCCCCCCTCCGAAATAGAAGAAAAAGGGCCATAAACTCTCTTCCTGTCTCCCATTTCCCACCGTCCTCTCCTCCCCCTGCCCCTTCTCTCTATCTCTCCCTCTCTATCTCTGCATCTCTCTCCCTGTCTATCTCTCACCCTGTCTCTCTCTCTCTCTCTCTCTCTCTCTCTCTTTCGCTCTCTTCATTACCCCCTCTCCCCTTTCCATACTTTACCTTCTCACACTCAGCAGCCTCCTTTTCTGTTCACATTTCACATTTGAGATTGGGGATAAACCTTCTAACTTCTAAGCCACTTGTGAGAGGGACAAGAGCACTACAGCATCAGGACAGAAAAAAAATAGACTAAAAAAAGAAAGAAAAAGAAAATAGAAAATAGACCTGCCTACTCTATCTTCTAAACACTTCTCCTAAACGGATTTGGTGATAGAAAACTATTTCCGAAAAATTAAGTCGAACGCAGACAATAGATCGTACATCGTTTATTCAAATGTGCGAACACAACAATGAAAAGCCGGTTCTGATTTCAATAGCATTACAAAGGAGCAATGAATTTGCGTTCGACTTAATTTTTCGGAAATAGTTTAAATCGTGTTATAGTGAGATTTTACCAACACAAACATGTTTATCAGATAATTAAATTGTCTGTATGATATCATACAGATGATGATTATCAAAAATTTGACAAACATGATCATGTGTCCACAAGTTGTTATGGAACGATCTTATCACTGCAATGTGTACTGTAAATTCTACAGAGGCAAATTCGACTAGAAATTGCGTCAGTTTGGAATCAAGTATTTCAGCTAATGAATCGTTCTTATGTCAAAGTTGGAAAATTCCCAATTATAAGGCTTTTGCAAAAGATATACATTTCTTTTTTCTCATTTTGGTATGGTACATGTATTTCGTCACACACAGGCGATCTAGCGCCATATTTTCTCGGAAAATGACTTCTCGATAAAACAAGAATTTCCCGATTTGCAGACGCAATTTCCAAGTTGAATTGAAATCAGCATGATTAAGCATGCAGACATTAAGCATAAAAACACTGTAGTCAATGATATAGGTTTACATATTCACTGAGCTGCCATTTTTTATTCATCAAATTCATAATCATCACTTTTTGTATGATCTATAAATCTTCAAGACAGATATACATATGCATCAAATGTAAAGACAAACTTAGTACTTTCTTTTTGGGCAGGGCTTTATCTTCAGTCACTTCTCAATAATTTGTGTATTAGTGTTCAAAAGTTACATTCAATCTTAGACCCGAAACCTTAAAGTATCAGAAACTACAACAGAACAGAAGCTTATACGTCGAGCACGAAGGCGAATTCATACAAGTCGTCTTCTCGCCTACTCGTCTTAAGGAAGGCGCTAAGGCGCCTCCACACCTTTTTTTTACCAAAACAAGGTGCCTTGGCAATTATTATTCGCTCTTGAGCTCAACGTATAAGCCTCCGTATTTCTGTCGTTTCTGAAACCTTATGGTTTCACTCTAAATTTGAACCTTAGTCAATTCCTTAAAGAAGAGAATTGTATATTAATTTGTCCCATTTGCTTCTAAAATGCATTATGAAACATACAGGAATTTTGTTTTCATTCACCAAAAACGTTAATAAAAAGTACATTTTCAAACTAATTAGAAAAAGCATACATGTGAAAGTGGATTGTTCGCCTGTACTGGTATCACAAATGTCTTTTTAGCAAGGTACATTCCTAAACAGTGAAACAATAAAGTTTGAACGATCACTCATTTTTGTCTCAGTAAAAATAAAATCAAATGAATTATGAAAGAAAATGGAAGGCTCAAAGTATGCCAATTTTTATCAGATGTAATTGTATCATAACAAAATTATTGGAGAATCTTCAGTTGCAATGTATTGAAAGCCATCACTTTTATCAGGAACCGATAAACTTTGGTTGGTATCTGTGCTTGAAACTAGCAAACTTGAAGAGAAAAATGCATTATCAATATAATCATTCATCCCACAATATATCACTGAGTTATTAATTAATATTTCTTTGTTATAGATACAAATTGAAAATACAGTTCAATCTAATAAGTTCAGACAATGTCCAAATTGATTTACATTTAAATGTTTCAGACAAAATTGCCTGACATACATCAAAAATGTCATAAACCAAGCTTGAGGTATTACAATTAGCAAATTTAAATTTACTTGCTGGAGATTACATTTACTATTAAAAAAGCACTCTGACAATTTGCACCAATTGTTTATAACATGATTTGGCAGATATTAAGCATTGCATTCTTGCACCCATATGGTTCAATGAAAACAATAAACTGGTTAAAAAAGTTTATCTAGTTTTTCTAGTGTAATCAGTAAAATAGAAGTGCTATTTTAGAACCTTGCAATGCTTGTGACCTCAAAGAGCCAATATTGTTTAGCTTTATAGACATTTTGCACTTAAAAGATTGAAAAAAGTATATTATCAAGAAATTAGTTACTTAACCTGGGGCCGGTTGCATAAAAATGTTTGCCATAGAAAACTCTGGCAATGTTTAAGGCAGAGTCTTTCCCCTATGTAAAAGTCTATGGCAAAATTGCTTTCAATGCTCGAGTTTTCGTTCCATGCAAGAGTTTTCTATGGCAAAATATTTCATGCCACAGGCACCTGTAGTTCCTGTATTCCATAGTTCCACAAGGTATTTGAAAATTGAAATGAATAAGTACAAATATCATCACACATAATATCTATTGAAATGTCAAATTTAGATTATCCACTGCATTAGTGCAGTAATATAACATTTACAATGCAAAGGTGCATTGATCGTAATACACCTTGGCATATATAATTGATAATGTATTTACACAGTGTTCATTCATTCCCTCTAGTACAGTAATCACTTGACACGTAGAATATTCCACCCAACAATACTTCTGTAATAAATATCATTTAAATACACAGAATAATACCTACCAACTATATACAATTGTACACTGAAGCATTATTTACACAAAATTCACATTTTTAATTTATTAGGCATACACGATATATGTTATGATATATATGAAGTTACAGTTCTGTCCCTCTTAATTCCATAGATAATCATTTCAAGGCATTATAATAATGAGAAACAGAAAAACATTAATAGTGCACGACAAGATCATTGAAATGAGAAGGGTATAACAAAATGTATGTCCTCTAATAAAAAAATTGTAACATTTCTCTAGAGAACAGTTTCATGCAGGAATTTCCTCTTTTTGTAAAGACAAAATTGGTCTGTAATTGATCACAACTTATCCACCAAATGAAATTAATAATCAATCTGGAATAATTAGGAATATATTTAAATTTGGTCAGTTGATACTTGCATTATATTTCATATGGGTGTAAGGCATGATCGAAATTTAGTTTATCATTTTGAAAAAATTCAAAGGAATCAAGCATTAATTTGATCTTAAAAGTTAGATTTTGTATGTCATCAACCATATCCATAATTACAAAGATATAAATGTGAATCAACTGATACAACATTAATAGGCCACATAACTTTCAATAAAGGATATGTCATATCAGAGATGCCAATCATCCAAGAATATTCATGAGCCCAAAATTAAAATGTGAATAACAACAATGGCTTGACAAAATGAAAGAAAACATGACAGCAGAAGCCAACTCTCAGCAATGCACTTGTCATGAAAGTCTCAAATTCATATTCAAACAAAGGTAGAACCTGGATCAAACATTCCTCTCCACTAAATCCCATTGTACATGTAGCTCCAATTATATGTTTATGTTTACTTTATTACTTATGTTTATGTTTAGATGTTCTTTTCCATTTTGAAATCTGTGAATTTACATATGTACATATTTCCTTAGGTTGTGTTGTAAAGTGCCTAGAGGCATTACATTAGGCGCTATAAAATTTTGACTATTATTATTATGATCATCAATATTATTATATGTAAATTTACCTCATGCATATTCTGGATTGGTTGGCATCTCTGAAATGTCATATTCTGTCAGTACCTAGAATTAGCAAGGTGAGTTAAACACAATGGACAATCAAGCTTCAAAGGCAAACTTTAACAGTGCCAAATCATCACAACACCTGTTTAATTTTATGAGACCCTTTTGATATCAGTGAAACTAAGAATATCTTAAAGTATGACAAAATGAAATGAACATCACTATCCAAAAAAGAGTAAAAATAGATCAGCGCTGGGTCAATCACTTTTTTGTTTGCTTGTTTCCACCTGATATGACACGACTTATAAAACATGGTAATTTCAAGACTTTCAAGGACCTCTTTGCACGTTTCCATTGGAAATGTGTAGTTTAATAAGGAACTAAGCAAAGTTTTGACAGTTGAAATATAAAATTGAAAACAGGTGGAAATTTTTTATAGCCATATCATAATGAAAATGTTGGTATCATCTATGTAACAAACACGATACATCTGCTTTGCCTCTAATTTTTTTCAATTTGGAAGTGCTCTTTAAGCATTTCAGTAATATGTCACCACTTCAATTTATGAATAATGTTAATTCATTGAATGAAATAAAAAAAGAGGGGTGGTAAACAGATTACGGGAATAAAAAGAGTAAATGTGGCGAAGAGAAAGACTTCCTAGTCAAATTTGGTCAGCGGATAAAGGAACAATATCACCATTATTTTAATCAGCCAGAACGTAACAGGCTAGCAAAATAATCCTAGAGTTGACTATGAGGGTTCTGCAATTTTCTAAAGAAAAATTTTAATCACTTTTGAGAATTTCTTTAACTTGATTTTGTAATGAAAAAAGATCAAGGCAAAAATCATCTGCAAACGCGTAAATTTATAATTTCTTGTGGATATTACTGATAAGGCTGAATTAATGAGCTATACAAAACCCAACAAATATTCACGTCTTTGTAACAGAAAATCTCATGCTGAACATTAAAGCTTATTATCTGAGTATAAATGGTGTGATCAGTTCCATATCTACTGCTGTAAAGTTATAACTGGTTTTGAGCTTATAAATAACCCCATCATATGCTACAACAGATTGTTTCCTGTAAATGTCATTTCATCACTGATTTTATAGACCGACCTGAGCCTTAACTGAATAATAGAGACATTTTCGAGGAAATCCCTTGTAAATTTGAAATCATTTTCTTGAATGTACCTCACAATTCAATCAAGGTTTAGGCCGATTAAAAAAAATTGGTGATGAGTCATTAGCCACATTGGAAGACAATCAATTATACAAGGGTATTAGCCAATTTGGACTTCTTTCATGGTCTAATGCAAAGGTGTGTCTTTTTTAATTGTCCTAAAAATGACCCACTGTAAAATCACACACAACCAAACTATACAGTGGAAAGTACAAGGGTGTGAGCTCCTGTGTATGAACCATAAGTACAAGGGTAAATTATTTTCACTGTCTAATGAAAAGTTTCTTTTTTTATATTGTCCTCCGAAATGGCTAACTGTAACACCAAACAAAACTACTCTAATAAAACAAATATTTCTGCACTTTATACTGTCCCGATGACCTCATAACTCTTGACCCTTGTCAGTCTCTGCTGACTCCTAGAACTATGACTTGACCGGTCAGACGATGACGAGTTACCGTCCCGGTCACTTCCGCTCCGTCTCCTCTCCTTCATGCATTTGACGGTCAGATCGGAGCTGCTGGACTGGTCACTGGTGCTGGACATTGGTCGCCTCTTCTGGACAAGCTGGGAGTCTGTTGGCATCACTTTGGCGATGGCGGTGGTGTTGCTGTAGGCTCGTCTAGGAATCGGTCTTACCAGGACTGGGATACTGCTGCTGCTACCAGAGTTGGACCTGACCGTTAGGCCATCAGGGGACGTCTGCTTGGAAGGGAACCCGTTGGAGTTGAAACCATTGTTGACAGACGAGCGCGGGGAGTTGAAACCACTATCACCAGTGGAGCTGGAGAGACTTTCCATTCTATGGTGTAGAGGGCGCTGGCCGTTTGCGAGGGACGGATAGCTGCCGTTGATTGTGCTAGTGTCAGGACTGACGGTGTGGCCTACAATGGCTGGAGGATCTCCTTGATCAGTATAATCTGCTGTGCTGGTCGATGTGAAAGACTCTCGATCATAGCCTCTGGTGAGCTCACCATTCCCCGTTCTATGGCAGTGATCCAAGATCTCAGGGTAGCTCTGTAAGCGAGTATTACTGTTCTTGTCCTTCTCTGGGACATCGTTCTTATATTTTATATTACGATCAACCTTCTCGTTCTGGAGCTCTTCTTCTAATAGCTTGTCAATTTCGTCATCTTTGTAGAAGGTTTCATGGCTGGAGTGTGGGCGCTTCTTGATCAGATCATGCTTCCTCATGACAACCTTGTCCAGATTGGAGCCATCTCTGACTGGTTCTTGATGTAGCCGGTTGTTCCTGTCCCTGTTCTCAAGAGTCTGGTTGTTGGGGTTGTGGGTAGCATGACTCGTTGATGTCTTGACCACCATCTGCCCACCGTCCTCGAAGGCGAGACAGATCTTGCGGCTCGTTGCAGCTAGCTGTCTCTGAGGATCATCTGGAAGTAGAGGTTTCAAGTCACTTATATCCTCTTCAGAAGAGCACCTCCTAGGTCCGTAGCCCCTACGCTTTTCATATTCCTGAACTGCAGAGAGTCCGTTCCCTTGCAGGCGGGAAGGCACTTCTTCTGTGGGTTGCTGTCCACCAAGATGAGAAGATGACCCAGTTGGTTCTGCTCTTTGACTTGCGAACAGCCTCCCTTGCCTTCTTTCCCTCAAGAGATCTGCATGTCTCTGCTTCAATAACTTCTTCTCCACAGCCGCAGCTCTCCTTCTTGGATTCATCTCCAGCTCAGAATCACTTCCTGCCAGCGAGCTCTCACTTGTGAGCCCTTGATATGGCTTAGGGTTCAAAGGTCGCGACCGATCCATTGAGCTAAAGTAGTGATTGATTTTATCACTCTTTGAGTCCTTGGCATTTTTCTGTGCCGTCTTTGATGACACAGGCTTTTGATCTGCTACAGCTTTAGTTCTATGTTTGCCATCATACATCTTTGTTGGTTTGAGGAACTCAACCTCACTCTCAGGCATTGATTCCTCCTGTCCGTCCTGGTACTTCTGCTGCAGGACTTTAGCAGTCTGCGTCAAGCGTCCATGATCAAGGGCATAATGTGATCCTGTTTTAACATTGTTCAAGTCTTTAGGCAGACTCTTTCTCTTTGACTTGGGACTATAGGTATGTTTCGGAGCAGTGGGCACGGCCTCAAGTGTCTTAGACCTTTCCTTATCATCTTTCATCTTTTCAGCAGGACCAGCCCCTTGGGCACTGTTAGGGCCAAGTTTCTCAGGGGTTTTCTTCATCCAGTGGTTATAGTTGAAGAAAGGATCATGGATATCTGAAGGTGGAAACTGAGCTGAGAATGTCTGAAGAAGATGGTTGGGCTGGTTGTTGTTTGCAGTCGGCTTTGGTTTCTTCTGCACTGCCTTACCCAGGAGACGTCCCAGGCATGACGGCTTCGCTTCGGAATCCGATGTCAAGTACCCCTGGTCATAATAGGAGATATCATTAGGGAGACGCATGGAGCTGGTACGTTCAAACTTTGACTTCTTCTGGGGACTCTTTCTCTCTCTCATGGATATGCTTCTCTGGAAGGCTGTCCTGTCTTCAGGGATACTGGCAAGGGTCGGATTGGCTGGATACGACATCGGCCTGGATGCCCCCAACTCCTGTTTCACCTTGATCCCCATATTCTCATTGACTTCCTCCGGAAATGTATGCCTCGTCAGCACACCATCCTTATAGATCAAATATTCCTTAGGCTTATCCTTGTCCTCCTTTTCCTTTTCCTTCTTCTTTGTCCGTGTTGTGGCAAAAGTGGCAACGCTCTCTGCATCCGTCGTGTCTGGAGGCACCTCATCGCCCTTTGTGATGTAGTATCCAGACCCACTGTGTAGGATCTTCCCCTCGTTCATGAGATGTGTCAGGGACTTGTGGATGATCTCCGGGCTGGGGACGGGCATCTTGTCGTAGCACTCCGATAGTTTCTTCCGGACGGTGTCCTGAGTGGCTACCAGCTTCCGTCGGTTCATCTCAGATATGAGGAGGCACAAGACTTCTGTAAGAGGGATGAACTGGGCTTGCTGTACTGGCCATAGCTCGATACTGGGCACGTCACCTGAAACGATACAAGAAAAGGGGAAACCTTGGTAAATTATCAGAATATAATACAAATGAAAGCAATTTTTACCATGTATGTAATTGATCTTGTTATCCTGTTTAAATATGTTTTCATAAATAAATAAATAACAAAGTGTGTACTTTTAGTGCTCAGGTCATCTCATAGGGGATAAAAAATATATATACACTTAATTCTGAACCTAAAATAATCGTTTACAAGTACCTCAAAATGAGTGTATATTATGTCAATTTAATATACACAAATTTATTTCCCCCGTTGAGAAGTGAGATTGATAAAAAAAAATTACTTCACCAATCTCTATTTTTTGTAGTTTTATATATTCATTTAAATTTTACTGATAACAAAAATCTTAAAATCTAAAAAAAAAAATCACACAAAAAGTGTAAATTTTTACATTTAAGATATCAAACAGTACATGGATGTGTAGGAAGCATGAGCTAGCACTGTATAGTGATTAGAAATGATTAAAAATATGAAACATTCGAGTGTACAGCTCAAAAACTCCCTCTCTCTCTCGAGGAGAAACCATCAAGTAAATTCAGTAAAGTAATTCTCATGCGGAGGCTCAGTACTCAGGAATGTATTATATTACGAGATAAAACATGAACAGCGCCATCTTGTGTTATGCACTCACGATCCCCAAACAAACAAGCAGTGCGCAAGAATACTTGAATGGGAATTGAATGGGATTTGAAGGGTATTTACTATTTACATGATAAGTACTCTAGTAAGTGCTCTCAAACTTCTCTCATACAACAACACAAACAACAATCATGACGACTTGAAGCTGAATAAATGACCAAAAGGCAGCATAGGAAACTGAAGTAAAAGGATCACGAGTTTGATGTCAGAAGTTGGTCAAGCGTCTCAGCATCAGCTTTGGCAAATGAAAGGGTTTTTCAAACTGATGAAAATATTACTGATTTGTACCGGAACATATCTTTAGATTTCATAATGCAAATGAAAATATCGCTCACAGCTCATTGCCCAACATATCTGTGCATGACAATATTAAAATGATAGCGTCTTACGTTCTCACAATGAACATGCATACCGGAAAAATTAGGTGGCCCATATATGCAGAGATTGATATTGGTATTGAAACATCTTGTCCATACCCATAAAACAAATTGAAAATATTCAAATCCAGACCTTTCGCGCGAGGGATGACACCAACATAATAAAAGTTATTTTAGTACCGTATGTGCGCTATACTATGAAAGACCTGTAATAGTGGAAATCATGAAACCGATATCGAGATTTAGGGGCAGGTGAGGGGAGCATATTGATGCTTTACGGAACATCATGACAATATCCTGTTAGATATACTGATTGGTACATTGGGACAGGCGCCGAACATTTGGACACCTCGGACGAAATTGGGACACTCGACAGGTATAGATATCCCTTGATATCAGTTGTGCAAGAATTGTACAAATACCAAGGTCTAGGTGGGAGACTATATCTTGCCCGTTGACCCCTAATCATTAACATTGACCTCCCCTCTCTGTCCCCTGGGGTGGATGAGCGGACAATAGACCCAGAGGTTGGGCGCTGGGCAATATTCAATAGGTGCTGGGCAATATATTCAATGGGCATCGGATATACCCAACAAAGCTTGTCAGACAGATTTGGCCGAGCCTCATTCACTATACAGTGACAAATACAACAAATTACCTCCAAAACCAACTGCCAGACTCATACAATTCCAAATAAAGTGCAGGAATATGACAAATTACCAAAAACCAACGGCCAGTCCCAAAGAATTACGATGCATAGTTAAAGAAAATAATTGAGAAAAATCCTCTTTATACTAACAAAGGGGTGAGGCAGTAAATGCACTCATTTAATGAGCAATTACAAATTGAATGCTCTGTAATCAAAGCTTGCTTCTTTTGGTTAACCACATTTTAGGAGCCCCGTAACATTTTATGAAATTATGTGGTCAGAGGCCGATGTGCTGCAGAGAAACTTTGACGCACAAGAAACACCTGGAAGATTTGACAATATAAATGAAAAAGTCTGGATAAACTCACACAAAGCCTATTAAGAGCATTTACATGTATGTCAAGAAGCTTTTGTGATAATAGGCGGGTTTACTTATAATATATTCAAATTTATGTGCGTCTCTTGCTACCGAACGTAGTTACGTGGTATTCCTTAAACTGTTTGATAATAATAAAACTACAATACTTGGAATCCAGTTTGCATACATTACTTGTTGCTATGTCGGGCAAGCCTCGGGCAAGCTTGAGGGTTGTCAAGAACAACCTTTGTGTTAAAGGTATGCATAAAACTTGCATCTATTAGTAAACCGGCCTATTTCATTGATTTGGTGATATTTACCAATTCTTTTACCTCTTCTTATTTTTCTTTGGTCATTGATGTTTCAGATGCATAGTTCACACCAGGGAGTTGGTGGAAGTAAACTAAGTAGCCAATAAATTTGACCTTCTGTATTTTTCACTGTGCATACATTGACAGTTTCTATTTTCTAGATCTCTTAGCCTGCTCATAATAAACAAGGAAAGCAATTTCATTCATGTTGCACAAACACTTTAAATGCTTTCAAGCAATCACATCATTTATCTCAATAAAGTCACTTATAACTCTTAAGTGTATGTAATTTCGAAATAAATACTATATTCATGCATACTTAATTACATGACAACAACCCAACAACAAGAATACCTAATTTAAAAATAAATATTATAATTGTCCATACTAAATACCATGACATCATCTCAACAACAAGTATACCTAATTTAAAAATAAATACTATAATCTTTCATACTAAATACCATGTCAACTACCCTTTTTCTCTCTCTCGGGTTTTTTTTAATTTTTTGTCTTAAATGGTGTGTTTTGATAATGCTAAACTTTATTTCCCAAGTGGGTACAATTATGAGAACACAGACCTCCAAAGTATAATAGCTCATTTTCGAATAATTACATCATCTATAAAGATTATTTCAACCGAAATCTGGTTTTGATGCAGTGTTCAGTACTGTTTTTTTGTCCCACGCAAGGTTTTATCTTTAGAAACCCGCAAATAAACATTATCGAAAACAAGATTATCCGATAAAATCTGAAAACCGAGGGCTACATTTTGAGGGAATTGCCATAATGATACCGCGCTAAATATCCAGCGGCGGTAAGGAAATCAATTTTCTCTCTATAAATTCACAGGGTACGAGATAAACCAATCCGATGCCCTTTTTATACTAATCCTTAGTCCCATTCATACATAAATAAGTTGGTAGGGTTAGGAAATCCTTAGTCCCATTCATACATAAATAAGTTGGTAGGGTTAGGAAATCTTTAGTCCCTAATCATACATAAATAAGTTGGAAGGGTTATCTCAGTTCCTAGAGGCATTCACCATATAATTACGCTGGTTCTCCAGACAAAATTTGTTTATTGGAACACGGATTTATACCCAATCTCTAGCCCACAAAAGGTTAAGGATTTAAAATTTGTTTAGACTTTTCTTCACAGGAAGAAAATACGAGGAGAGAGGAGAAGGGATAAAGGATAAGGAAAGAAAAGGAAAGGAAATGGTTGATTGTTTGCAAGGTAGGTTGTATAAAAAAGATAGCATCTACAGTATTAGACTCAATGTAGAGTGTGGGTTTTATGTCGCACAAAAGAGAGGAAGGAAGGGGGCTTGAAAGGAGCAAATAAGATTTAAAGTGTTGAATTTATTTGAAGAGGATATAGAAATGGATAGAGAGGGGGAGGGGGGAGAGGGGGAGAGGGAGAGAGAGAGAGAGAGAGAGAGAGAGAGGGAGAGAGAGAGAGAGAGATGGAACAAGTACAATGACCTGCAAAAGCAGTCACAACTCGGAAGCACTTAACCCCTTTGGCACTCACTTTTGTTTGGTTTTTCCGACTTTCACGTCTATATGATGCACAGGAGACGGCAGATGGAACCTCTCCTCCGAAAAAAACTATTCACTTTCATTTATCCTGTTCATTCTAAGTTTAACCCAAATATAGTTCGGCCTTGTTATAAAGATCACAGATACAATGAGCATTCATTTTAACAAGGTTATTTTAGTCGTCATGCAAGTTACTAATGTAAAAGGGAACTTTTGATTTTTTAGTATGGAAACTATACGTCAGGTCTCCAGAAAAAGAATAGTACAATCATTCATTTTATCAAGAGACACCTGAAAGAAAATAACTGGCTAAAAGAAATTATATATACAGTTAACAAATGATGCCAAATCCGTCTCCGCAGCTATGCTTGTCTATTAAATACCCAAATACAGTTTACTCAATTTGGCAGGTATCCCTAAATGACTGCTTCGATCACAGGGCTACCATTGTTGGAAAATACAGTGAAAACTCAGTATAATGAGGTAATTAGGACCATAAAAATACTGTATTCTAGCGGTTATCTCGTCATAACAGGGTTTCAAAGACCTTGGACAGAAATATTGTTATATATCAGATCTCTTTATACTGCGTCTCTACTGTAGTTGAAAGTGAGACTCTGAGAGGCCAATGTTAAAATTACGTGGAAAAAATGAGTGAGATCAATGGATATTCATACAAATTAAAGAACATCTCGAGAGTGAGAACTGGCCGAAATTCGTTAGTCTCACTCTCAAAAGGGGAGTATTGAGAGCCAGCGATCATGTATGTACAATAATAACATTTGTACATACATACATACATAATTGATTTACACAAAAAGCTATTTACTAAAGCTACATTTCCCAGACCAGTTGTTTAATTTTTAGCCCTGCCCGATTGTAGCCATCCATAATTGAGCCATAAGAGCCCCTTCATGTAAGACCAGCCAATTATTCCAATCACCTGCCCCCATTGTTGTCATCAAAGCCTTGACATGACGTTGATTATTCCGCCACCGATATCGCTACTTTGTTTTCGGGAGGGCGCTTGAGCTGCCGCCAGCGAAGAAAAGGTTCGAACAGCGGAAGTAACGTCCATTGATGAAAGAATCAATAATTCTAGCTGTCTGATTTCAAGAGCAAGTGTGTATTGAAGATGTGATGTGACGGGATATGCT
>BQKZ01007872.1:0-12021 GCA_036244855.1 Temnopleurus reevesii | reverse complement strand
AGTTGAATAAAACTCTGTATAACAAAAATATAATGAACATAACATTGACAAATATTGTACAAAGCAGTTAACATACAAAGTAAAACATACATTTTATGGAGTGCTTTCTTTCTTTTTTGAATAATGCCTGTTGATATGAAGAAATAAGGATACCATAAAACTGCAAAGTATTTAGTGATGTTGTATTGTGAAATAAAATTCTATCTACCGATATAAATTTTGATTTTGAATTCAGAAGATGTAAATAAATCTCAAGCTTTTCCAAATGTTTGGCATCTCTGTATATTTATGGTCGCAAGAGCCACTTCAACGTATTTACATGCTTTTCATAAAGCTAGAAATTTGAATCCTCAATTGCGTTTTTTTTTAAAGTATGTTCATTTCATTTCTTCTGGAGAGATACACATCTTAAAAAGGTATAATTTTTCTCACCTTGTTAAAGTTAACTTCATGCCAGGAAATTCAAGTGTTGAATTTCATGTCTTGAATTTCATGAAGAAAATGGACAAAATTACACCTGAAGATCAATGGTTTTCCATGTCTCCACAAGAATTTTTGTCGACTTACAACCTTTCAAAAAAATAAAAAGCTTTCTTCTCCTTGTTCGAGCCTCTAACATGACCGCGACCGCTTCACGAAAAAGAAATGTGAGGAGTTCGATTCCATGTCCCATTAATGTTCTTGCCTAGAAGTTTTACAAGTGCTCTCGAAGGGATGAAGGAGATACATGTATGACCAGGTTGGCATTAACCCTTAGGATTCTTTTCGAGAAGTTTCTACAATGGGAATTGTTGTAATGGAGGCTGTTGGTTGCTAAAGAATTAAAAGTTAAGGATATTCTTTAAAGATGCCTCCTTTTGAAGATAATTTTCCATTAATATTATTATTAAAGATGCTTTTTAGCAGTTTGTTCAGAGCAGATTGAGATGGCCACAGAGATGATGGTTAGGTTTTAAGGTCAATAATCTCTTTCTATCTCCTCTCTTTCTTTCTCTCTCTTTCTTTCTTTCTTTTTCTCTCTTTTCTCTCTCTCTCTCTCCCTTTCTTTCACTCTATCTATCTCTCACACTTGGTTCTCAATTCATCTTACATAATTTTAAACAAATGATATCACTACATGTAGCTGTTTTTTTAATATTCCTCTACCCATTACCCTTCTTCCTATCTTCTTTCTTTCCCTCTCTGGCAAATGTTCGAGAGGGAGAGAGTGAATGTTAAGTCTTAAAAGGTGTGTAAAAGTGACCCTTCTTCGCAACTCTTTGTTGATATTTATTAACACATTCTTAATGATTCTCCATCTCTCTCTCTGGCAAAGCTTTGGGAGTGGAAGGGTTAACGTTGGTCATAACAGGTGTGTTAAATTGTCCCTTCTTGGCGCCTCTCGTTTAAGATTCACCTGTGTTTCTCACCTGCCGCATCACTTTCACTCTTTGGATTTCCCTTGACGACGCGGTTTTCACGAGGGGAAAGATTTGTTCCTTGACTACAAGTTTTATGAGCCCTCCTAAGCATTTGCTTCATCCTTTTATAGGCCATTTGCGACTTGCTTGCCTTAACAGATTTCTTAACAAATAAATGTCACAGTTTTAATAACATAAGTTAAAGTCAAATGAAGCTGGAGTGGATAATGAAACCATGATACTCAGAAGAGATTCTCGATGTATCTAGTACCTATTTGTTTTCATTCAGAGACAATTTCCCTCTGAAGAATTATACTCTATCTAATATTTTTCCTTAGAATATGACAACTAGAAGAAAAGTCACTGTCAATATTCCAAACAAAACAAGAAAAAACACTACACCAAAATACTTGCAAAGAGTCTTGTGCAACCTGGTACATCTGATGCGTACGTCCCTTAACAGTTACAGCACATCTTACAGAACACTAAAGGATAACATGTGAGATTTGAACCCCAAACCCTCTTACTATAAGCATAGAGAGTACTAGAACCACAACACCAAAATACTTCCACTCAGATATCTTGTGTAACCTGGTCCATGTGATGTGAATGTCTCTTGACAGCCCGCTACTCAGGTGTAGCATATATTACAGAGCTATCGAGGGACATGACCGGGAGTGAAAATTCAAAATGGCCTCCTTAGAGAGCACTTCCCACTTGTCACAATATTTCAGAAAGTGTTGTTTTTTCTTATGCCATCCCCCTTTTCTCACCCCTACAGAAAGCGTAAGTAGAGCTTCTTCATACCGTGCACCACAAAAAGGGTTTAATACAAGAAAAATAAATCTGTATATTAAGGAAAAATAATAATTCAATTGTTCTAAAGCATCATTAAGTTAATAATTTGGAAAACTCCTGACATTTACTCTATATTTCCATGGAATTTGTGATACTATTAATAAAATGTATGTCAACATTACATATGTAAATATTCAAAATGTGTGAGTAAATAAGAAGCCTGAACTTCTACTTTATTTCTTTCTCGAAAAAGTCATAAATGCCATAAACATCCATAAAATCATCTTACAATCAATATTGAGAAATGGTCAATATAATCTGCTAAATAAACAATGGAAAAGATCTTCTTTTACATGAATTTTCACCAAGAATTAGCTACAGTTTATGAACTGTGCAGGGAAAGCGAATATATTTCCCGACACTCAATTTCTTTACAGACATGACAGAGCAGCGTCGCTTTCCTTACTTTCCCTAAACTTTGTTTGTCGCCTCTTGTTTAAAATGCACCTGTTCTCCGGTTTCTCCAGGTAGCGCATCTTCTCTACAACCATCAGGTAGGAGATGAATAATTGAACATCTCGGCTTGACAGGAGTTTGGTTTAAGAGTAAACAACAAAAAATACAGTATACTTACCGCAAATTGTTATAATAAACCTATTTTCAGCCTGTCAATCCTGTGACATGCAGACATTTCAAGCATTAATTATTTCTGATAAGCAGGTATTCATCTAACTTGGGTTGAGTGCAGCACAATGGGGATGAATTTTTCGCAAAAGGAACTTAATGCCATAGCTGGGAATTAAAGCCATGACTTAAAGATTCAGAGATCCAGCAAGTTTTAACCCCTAGAGCACTGCAAATTCTAGCATTTCACCTGGTTTATTGTATCACTATGGGAGGATGCATTTTTTTCATCGGAAGGAAACAAATGCTAGGAGTTGGAATTGAACCCATGACTTTCTGATATGGAACCACAAGGCCACAATGCTTCTTAACTATATGTGTAATAGGGCTGTTACCTGTGTTCGGTTGGCGCCTCCTGTTTAAAATGCACCTGTTCTCGAGTTTCTCCAGGTAGCGGGTCTTCTCAACAACCTCCAGATAGAGTATGCATAATCAAACAGACTTGATACGAAGTTGAGTTTAAAATACTGATGCAAACTATAATAATAACAACATCTATAGCGCTTAAAACGAAGTGTTTCCAAGCGATCTGTTGCAGAAATATCCGGCTTTAGCATGACTATCATTTGGCACTCACTGCAGTCACGGAATTTCTTCCTACCGGTACTCATTCACCTCACCTGGGTTGAGTGCAGCACAATGTGAACAAATTTCTTGCATACTACAGGGGTATTCAACAAGCAACTTTGGCACAACCATTTCAAAGAGTGAATACAAATCCCAGCCAGTTTGACATTCACCTCACCTGGGTCGAGTGCAGAACAATGTGGATTATTACTTGCATAATACCCTGGCAATAGACTTGCAACTTAGACACAACCATTTCAAGGAGTAACTACAGAATCTCAGCCAGGTTACCAGTCACCTCACCTGGGTGGGGTGCAGCACAACATGGATGTATTACTTCCTGAAGGAAATTTCATGGATGGGATTTGAACCAAGGACTTTCAAATACAAAGATGTCTTAATATCTCCTAGGACAGAACATTTTATATCTAGCTAAGTAACTGGGTTTCTACATGTATACCTGTGTTGAAGCCCCTGTTTAAAATGCACCTGTTCTAAAGTTTCTCCAGGTAGCGCGAGTATTCTCAATAACCGCCAGGTAGTGTATGAATAATTGAACAGGCTTGACAGGTATTGCGGGAAACCGTTTCAGGTTTTCTGGACTTTGGAGAATTGTAGAAACTTATATTTTAAACAATGCCTTTATACAATAGCCCTAAAAACACACAAGGAATGTCCTTCCCTCTTAATGTTCTGCAGGGAAAACTTGAATAGATGTCGCATCTGATCACTTAATGAACAGGGAAGCTACTCTCTTTTGTGAGCCTAGAGCTATAGAAAAGACTTGAATATAGTTGTTTATCTTATCATTCGTCATGATCATGTTTGCTACTTTGTGTGACTGGGGCCTACGTGACCTGCATCTTCGAGTGTTTGAATTCATGTGGCATCTGGGTTGTATCCTTCAAGCCTCTTCCCTGATCAAACCAGCCCTAGAAGTCCCCATCTGCATCCAATCCTCATCATGTTCTGAGCTTTAATAGGGCTAGCAGGTATATATATTCCTGAGCTGTGTGTATGTCTCTTTGTGTAACCATAACCCGGGTCTATGTGACCTGCATCTTGTAATGTTTTGAATTGAATCACCTTGTGTACCTCATCCTTAACATGTTCTGAGCTTCTATAGTGATAGCAGGTACAAATATTCTTGTACTGTATGTACGACTCTTTGAGTAATGATAGCGGGGGCCAATGTGATCTGCCTCTTCAAGTGTTTTGAATTGAATCACCAACTGTAGCTCATCCCAACATGCTCTGAGCTTTCATAGTAATAGCAGGTACCAAAATATTCGGGTCTATGGTGCTTGGTGGTGTGACTGGGGCTAATGTGACCTGCATCTTCGAGTGTTTTGAATTCATGTGGCATCTTGGTTGCATCCTTCAAACCACTTCCCTGATCAAACCAGCCCTACAAGTCACCATCTGCATCCCATCCTCATCATGTTCTGGGCTTTTATACAGATAGCAGGTATATATATTCTTGTACTGTATATATGTCTCCTTGTGTAACCATAACTGGGGTGTATGAAACCTGCATATATAGGAGTGTTTTGAGCCAAATCACCTTCTGTACCTCATTCTCTACATATTCTAACTTTTATAGCAATAGCAGGTACAATTATTCCTATACTTCATGTATGGTGCTTGGTGTAACTGGGGCTGATGTGACATGCATCTTCGAGTGTTTTGAATTGAGTGTTGAATTTAGGTCGCATCTGGGTCAGATCCTCCAAACCACTTCCCTGATCAAACCAGCCCTAGAAGTCGCCATCTGCATCCCATCCTCATCATGTATTATGCATTCTAAATACACTGACCTCAAATCTTTACAAGATCACGTGAAACAGGGCAATGCTACATAGCATTCTGAACGGTAAAATGCAGTGGGAACACAATCTTTTCTATAAATACCACAGAAATCGGGTAAAAAATATTGAGGTGTTTTAAGAGGGTATTATATATAGTTTGGTCAAAAGTTTTCTTTTTAATTGTTCATTTATGAAACAAAATTTAAAGCGAGAATACGTCTTAGAAGGCAAATAGTGGCCAAGGAACATTATTTTTGGACTTTTATGGTTTTAGCATGCTAACCCATACAATTTTCTGTAATAAATTTTGTGTAATCTTTTTATGAAAATGAATTTGAAAAAAAAAAACAAAGATAAGTTTGCTATTCCCATCAGGTCAGTCAAAAAGGAAATCCTGCATTTTTTTTGCAATAGCATTCAAATGACTTCCATTCAAGCTTTTACAATAGCTTGTCATACAGAAATGAATTTCTATATATCCACATATAAAGTAGTTAATATACTTGCTTTCTGAATAATGGGGAAGGTACTATCATTTGTCCACTAAGCCATTGTAAAGGGTTGCACATGGGAGTTTGTTCATTCAAAGGAACTGGAATATCTCAACATTTTCTTGATCTTAGCATCATTAGAATCCATCATATCTGAATTGCCACTCAATATAGGTCTGTTAATGACAGATTTGTTATTGATGTGTATGTGGAGCTCTTGAACTAGCAATAACACGCCTGAATAAGACACACTTGGAGGCACTTACCAAAATGAAAATTTATATCACAAGTTGGGCATTGTCATAAATATAGAAGGAGGAATTTCAATTTTCTTCGCTCATAAATCATTTGTTCAACGTCTTAATGGGCAGGCTGGAGCACCGTTTTAACAACTGCAGCTTAATGAGAGTTTGGACAATAAGTCGATACAAAAGTATTCTATTCAATATTCAGGTTTTTGATGAACGTGTTTAAGTATGTAGTTAGAATATCGCCTAGAAAATTAGCAAGCACCAATTCAATTATTGTAAATGTCACTGTGCTCATGAGCTAGAATAGGACAACTTCAATATAAATTGTTTGAAAATAGGCCTTCTCACTAAGTTATAAATGAATAAGAAATTGAACGAAAATGTACTTGTAATAATGCAAAAGGTTCAATATTACACATTTTCTATAAAGTTTAGGGTTGTAATTTTGAAAAATAGAAATATTCCTAATTACAGTAATTTTATCATCACTATGAATATGCCAGACCAAATAAACTCTGATTCTAATTAAAACATATCTTAGTAAACATTTCTTAATTGTGCTACTGTTTACCCTGCTACCCTGCAAGAATTGGTGAACAGCTGCTGCAAATACCCAGGGTTCTTTTCTTTTACAAAGCAAAAGTGAAGAGCTTGAATGAGGGATGTTACTTTCTTACTTTCATCCACCTTTTGGCCATGTTCAAGGAGTACCAAAGCAATGACATCACTGCCTTTTGTTATATCACACTGGTGATTCTAAACAATAAATATTTGTGTAAGGCATTTAGCAGTGCTGGGCATGCAGGAAGGGTAACTCTACTTATTAGTAACCACTATGAAAACTGACACCCTGTTCTCCTGAAATTGTTTAGAACCAGTCCCCACGAGGATAAACTGTTTTGAGCACACTTCTCTAGTCTATTGTAGATGTACAGCACCTCTTCAGCAATGTGCAATACCTAAGAATGACTGGAACTTGAAGACATGTAAAGTGTTATAAATTATGAGACGCCATTTGCCTGAATACGACACCAAACACGAGTGCGTGTTTCCCCTGTCAATTGGTTGAGATCAGAGGGAGACATAACACGCCCGGGGGTATGTGGGACTAATAACATGACTCAAGTGTGGTTCGATGCACTTTCAATATGAATGGACGATGAAATCTGATTTAATAATCACCCAGTTATGATCTTCTTGCTGATAAAAAATTGTCTATAGACATCAAATTTCCAGCCCTTTCCTTCCTGAAATGCTTTGAAATTCAAGAAATTGAAGATCTAAACACTTATTCTCTTTTGCTTCCTTTTGCTTGCATAATACGCCTACGTTTTATCTATAATTTTTTAATGAGCATTATTATTGATGATTTTCCCCAAGGTATTGTCCAAGACAATAGCCAAAGACAGCATCCACCTTGGACTGCGGGCATTGACATTAGACAAGCGCTTTGAGCATCATTTGAAAAAACAATATAATAAAAAGTTTTGTTTTTTCCCAAAAATTCTTGTTTTTATGGCTGCCATTTTTTTTTCTCCAAATACACTGCTGTTATTCCCTAGTGTCATCATGGCTAATTAAAAGTTTTGTTTCTCCTGAAAAATTCTTGTTTTAATGGCTGATTTCTTTAATACACTGCTGTTACTCCTGACTGTCATCGTTGATGGAAATATGTATTCACAACATGGTTAATACAAAATGGTTAATACAAATACAAAAGTAAACTATTCTCAATTCATAAAAATGAAATCAAAAGAAAACAAGATATTACTACAATACAAGACATAATTACCAAAATGTGGGGCTGTAGTTATTCCACAAAATGATGTGTGATCATTTCTGATTTTCATTTATTCCATAATTTCCATCAATTCTGATGCAGAATACAAATGCAGATGATAGAGAGATGATCGTGAAATATCAATACTGACAATAACATCTTCACAATCAATCAAGGGTCTATTTAATAAATAGATTCGCCCCAGATTCCTAATCTTAGAGTGGATCTAACAAGATTAGTTCCACTACATTAGCAAAATTACTAGAGTAGCGAACTTTTGTCCGCTTTTCTCTACTCTGTACATTTCTCTTAATGTTTGACATTTTCAATCGCTAAACATGTGAATATCTTGTTAGCCATTACATGTAAATAGATGGGTTTGTACTAATTGAGTGGATTCTCACCCAGAAATGAATCAAAATCCACATGAATTCAAATCTAGCTCATGTAAAAATGGTGGAGGATTTATTTTAAAAGAATTGGTTGTCTCTCAAGATCTTTCTAATGTACAAACTTGTGAAAAAGACATGTTTTAGTGACTTTGGGATTAGAAAGTTACCTTTACAAAATATGATATATTACTTTTGTGGGGGGGGTTTTAAGGGATTTACTCTCTATGCTCATTTAAAAAATAAATATCTCACCTTTTTTTTAAATGCCCATAAAGGAAGGTAAAGTTTTTACCTTCCTTAAGTGTTAGTTTATTTTTTTTTTAATTTTTAATTATGATTAAATGTATAGAAAACCTTAAATTATTCTCATGTAATTTTTTATTTTAATTTAGATATATTTATTTCAGCAATATTTCTGTTAAAAGTTGTTTAATTCTTTTAACATGGTTTTAAGCTTACGATTAAAGTTAATTTATTTTAGTTCGCCTTATCTGTTTTCTTTTACTTTAAATATTTCTCATTTGTAGTATTGTATAGAGTTTGTTTGTAATGGATTTATATTTTATTATATATATATATACTTGTATATTTTTTTAATGTAGAGCTATCTTGGAAAGCAGGTCAGCTGTGCTGACTTGAAGAAACCACCCTACTAAAAGAAGACTTTAATAAATAAATAAATAAATAAATAAATAAATAATGATCTTTCGAAACATGAAAATAACAACCAGCTATTATGAAAATATGTCTGAAATTCAGCGAATTATCAAAAGCATTGAAAAAGTCACACCCCTTCCATTAGTACTTTACATTGCGGTTGCTATTGAGCCCTTTTCAGTTCCCTCACATCAAAAACGAAAAACGAAAACGTGACCCTCACTTCCTATTGGCATGACCAGGGCAATTAGGCAAAAGTGCCCATGAATTTTGATCCATTGGGGTGAAAGCCGACATTCTGTTCCAAGCATAGGGAATACAATTTAGAGACCCCCTCCCCCTTATACATACAAGAACCATCAACACTGTCCACTTGAGCTCATAACAAAATCATAACCCTACTTCACACATATATCTTAATAAGAAATACAGATTAGCCTACAATGCTACGTGAATCTCTCTCTCTCTCCCATCGAAAGAAATCTGCCAAGATTGCAAGAGGGGTAATCTCCCTTCTCTCTCTTACATTATCTTATTAAGTCATACCTTGGAAATTGCAAATTTTCAATGTACGTAAGTACTACATAAGCTGAACTTTTCATGGTGGTTTCATATCACTCATTTTGCTGTCTTGCCGCACATTTTATGATGCACTTTCATTTATATCTATACAAACATGGTAAAGAACATCAAAATGTTGAGCTGGTCCAAAATCGCTAAAGTGTTTGTACACATAAATATTAGACTGTACAGTTTAAAATATATACTGTTCTCCCTCATTACCATACACCTCAACCTATTTTAGTACATCTTCCCTCTTTTATGCCCATTAAAGGAAGCTTGGATGATAACAAATAAGTGTGGAACAAGACAAGAAGACAAGAGAACGTTTTCTTAATTTTTATAATATAGTTTGCATGTCATTCACCCTTGAGAAAAGACACTTCACTTCCCGCACATTGAAATCACAATTTTTTTTTTTAATAATCATCTGTTCCATTTATTACCACTAAGAACATTCATACATTACTAAACAAGATGGTTCATAATGCATCACATTAGTATTTTGTTATAAAAACTGCAGGAAAAGATGAACTTTTTATGATCATCCTTCCTTCTCAATATCTTTTACTACCGTGTTATAAAAATGATGGCTTGAAAATGAATCATACTTCTACCGCGTGATGAAAATGGCACTAATATTTTTTTCTGAGAACGATATGATTGATATAAAAAAAAATGTTTGAAATAGAAAAGGAATATATCAATGAATGGCTAAGAATATCCTATGTGCATAATCCAAACAAAATATCATTAAGAATCCTGCATATTCTTCTAAAAAAAGATGGCTCTTTCTCTTAAACCTTCCGTTGTTATCAATTACCCGATCCTGTGAAAATGACCTGATTTTAGCTTTTTATTTAGTTGTCATAAGTATTTATATTAAGTAAATTTATAAAACGTTAAATGAAATTGAAGTCAGTTTAAACCATTCCACAGTGTTTCGTTGCTATCTAGCTTTCATTTTCCACATGAAGTATTTCCCACATGAAAAATTTCAAAAACTTAATAACTAGAAAAAAAGACAATTTTTCTCTGACTGCATGGTCAACCTTATTTTGCAAAAAATGAAAATAAAAATCAACAACCAACACATTCTTTCAGAGGATGGGAAGAATAAGGGGGGGGGGGGCAGAGGAAGAAGATGCATTAAGACTGTTCAAACATTCCTCTTGATTTCCTTGCAATTCCCAACAAAGAAAGTGTTAAGCATATGTTCAAGTCATATATTTTTTTAACGAATCAAAGCCGACACACTGCTGAAAACATCATTATATTCTAATAACATGTTCCACAGGATGTTTCTGCACACTACTTGAATGCTAATTACGTTACCAGCACCAGCCGAAAAAGACATTCCCCCTCTCAAAATGTCTCTCTTCAACATGATCAAAATCTTAATGCCTACACATCTTGCTGTCTGCATGCATTCTTTTGAGTGCGTATGTCGCCTAGTATAACCGCTTGAGATTGCAGCTTGAATACTGTTACTCGGGCACTTCGCACAAGATGAGTAATTGCACTGCTATATCAAATGGACACAGATTGTAATTAATTGATTACAGATTACTCTGCAGATTTACAGAGTTTGATTGAAAAAGCAGATTTTTGTGAAGACGAGTTTAACGACAGATATGTATATGATTTAAAAGGGAAAAAAGTGCCTCAGAAGGAAATGGCAACTACAGGAAGATTATATTGGGGAAAAAAGAGGCAAATATGATGAAGACAGAATCGTAGAGAGGAAAGAAAGAGGGAGAGAATGACAGAAAGTGGAGAGAGAGTTTGTAATTAATTGATTACAGATTAGTCTGCAGATTTACAGAGTTTGATTAGGGGGATATTGAAAAAGCAGATTCTTGTGAAGAGGAGTTTAATGACAGATGTATATGATTTGGAAGGGAACAGGTATTCCTCACAAATCAAAAGGATGTACGGGTTGAACAGGATTTACATGTACGTAACATTGAAAAACAGGCAAAGATGATCGAGAAGAAATGATAGAAAGGAAAAAGGGAGAAGGAGAACAAGAGAAAGTGGAGAAAAAGAGACAAAAAGAGGAGAAAATCAGGTATAAAAGACAGAGAAATGTGGAGATAGCAAAAAGGAGGAGAGATAGAGATATATGTACAGGAAAAAGTGAGGAAGAACAAGAAGAGCAGAAAGAAGAAAATACTATGCAAATATCAAAATAAAATAAATCGCCATGACAACAGTGGATGAAAAAACGGAGGTACAAAGAAAACAGTAAAAACTACATTCTTAAAACAATCTAGGTAAAGATAACTAGATGAGTAGTATGCTGGGAGCCAACTGATGAACTAGTCATTATTCCACTTCTTGCCAGTGATAAATGACTGAGACTTAGTCAGAACCTAACAAGAAATATTGTCGAAATTGTCGAGAATTGCAGTTGGCTGCCAGCTGACTATTTCCTAGTCACTTTTAACTAGTTCATTTTAAGAGTGCATCATCAAATACATTCTGTAATTGAAAACAGACAACATTCTATTGTCTTATAAGCACCTGCTATAAGATAATTAGTTCCAACTCTGACCACTAGACTGAATATGTGGAATGAAAAGCTATCTCGTCTGATAAAGGCAATTCGTTTTGAAGTACCTCCTTATCT
>BQKZ01007871.1:11548-29927 GCA_036244855.1 Temnopleurus reevesii | reverse complement strand
ATATAGTCACCTGACTTAATTATTAGATCACGAGTTTAGAGCTAGTGTTCACGAGATCGGCGAAATTGAGACTGTACGTATTGCATTGTTGTTTACACCAGATCATAGACATAAGCAGTACTGTACACAATTGACTGGTCGATCGTGTTGTTTTGCCTTTGGGTTACCTTGTGAGTATTATTCTGCTGTTTTGATTCATTTTTATATACTTTTAAAACTTGCCTACCGATTTCTACCTAAATCAGGACAATTCTGTTCTGAATACAAGGTCTTGGCAATGAGATACATCATATTTTTAATTTAAAACAATCCTGAGCTGAGAATATATTATTGAAAATGAAAATTGAAATGACCCGAGAGGCCCTGACTTGTAATTGTATATCTGTGTGATCATTTAGTTCCACTATTATTTTAATGATACATGTATTATAACAAGAAAGAAATCCTTCTGACGACTTTAACTAGTACGAACTTTAACACATTTTTAAGCCGTCAAGTTGGTCACATTTAACATGTTTAAATCTCCAGAAGGTTTAACAAATTACGGAATACAGACATTTTTCCAACAACTTTTCAAAGTTTTATTTTTTAAGGGAAATAAATAGTCTATCTCAGTATCTGTGTTATAAAGTAGTATATGCTATGTTATCTTTCTAACGTTACTCAGTTCTTTACATTATACAGCCTTGATAAGAATCATCATAGACGGAGTAGAAGTAAAAAAGAGTTTGCTTCCAGTTTGTCTTAGATTTCAGAGAAACCATCTCATTGATGACGAGAAGACTAGAGAGAGATTGCAAGATGAGAGTGATTGTCATCCTCCTCCTGATCACTGTGACTGTGAGCTGGTCAAGCGCCACCCGTGAACCATGCTACAAACCAGCTTTTGATAAGAGAATCAAGGAAGTTATGTAAGTTTAGCTAAAAGAGCTCTGGAATAGCTTTTTACATTGTTTGGCATTGTCATTACTCCAGAGAGCTTTGAACTTTACGTCATATTGCCTGTGAGCTGCAGCAGGATAAATGGTCTTAGATCCCCCTAAAATCACCCTTTTTAAAATAAAAAATCACAATTTTTCATGCTCCCTTTCCCACCCCAAATGCCATGTTTGGAACTATATAAACGTTGACTCAAAAGCGAGATTTTTTTTTCCTCTCGACATAGATAACAGACAGAAACACCCGTAGTTGTTGAAAGTCTTAAATCTGAATAATAAAGGAACCAATGAGGTCCGCTAAAATATCCGGATTAGGGCAAATTATTCGAAAAACGGACAAACATGCCTCTTGTAATAATAATAAAAATGGTATCATAATGTCCGCAACAAAATTTCAGAAAAAGTCATCAAATTTGAGCGTAATCGGACCAAAGATGTAGGAGTGGTTTATGATTATGTGGTATGGGGGGGTGGGGGGCACATTGTGTCATCCCCCCCCCCTTGGGCTCTTTAGGGTTGAAACCCTCTTTGTGTGTACATCAGCGGCAGTGCTGCTGGATACAAAAGTGCATTAGGGCAAAAAATTGACCTTTTGCCCCAATCAGGATGCTGTTCGCTTGCCCCCAAATTCTGTGATGTATTATGTCAATGAAAATGTTGCATATTCCGATGACCACCACAATTAGATATTTGTCATTGTTATCATGTCAGCACTATGCAACAAAGTTATTTCATTGTTTTCCCACGTGAGAAAAAGTCTTGTATTAGAAACAACATGCTTGTCATACTTCCTAATCCGGTACCAAGCCTCTAGGAAAGGGATTCATTTTCATTCTTAACCAGTCCATTCTTAACCAGTCTCATGGACTGAAATTAACAATTTGCAGGGGAGCTGTAGATATCTATCTAGGAAGCTCTCGAGGAGAATTTTAGGGAAGCTAAAGGTGATATCGGGTTTATAAGGAACTCTATTGATCGCTCCTCCTAAAAGCATTTAAGGGGGAGGGGGCTTTAGGAAAGCAATCGCTCTCACTCCCCTTACAGTGTATTCCCCGATCTTTGATCAGACCTGCAATAAATGTTATAAGCATGTATCTTCATCTAGTCAATCCTAACCAATAGATATATTTTGATCTTTGCAGAAAGACCAAGCGACCAATGGGTGCTGTACCGTCAGCATGGGATTGGCGTAATGTTAATGGGACCAACTTTGCTAGCACCACACGCAACCAGCATATCCCACAGTATTGTGGATCATGTTGGGCCATGGGGACAACTAGTGCTCTTGCAGGTTAGTCCAATTGCAATTGCTATAAACCAGATTCTGATTACTTGTACACTTAAGAATGTGGGAGTATATGACTAGTATTTGGTAAAGTTACAGTGCAAGTCAAGATTGTTTGCTTACCTCTTATCACCATAAAGTTCATGGTAATTGGGTCATGTTGGGATCACTGAACTATATCTATTGTTCTGTATTCCATAGTGATGACAGGATTACAAGTAAATAATTCTGACCTTCACTGTACTGTCATGCTCTCCATTTCACCGAATTGTAATGTGGTAGATATCTATTATGTATGTTCATTAAACTATGTTGGAAGATCTGTGATTGACCCAATAAAAAAGAATATTGAGTGCTAGTTCATACACTACAGGCGTGTTACATCTACAGATTTATTGGGAGAAACAAAATGCCGTTTCAACTAACTCAGTATAAAAGCATTATTTAATCTTTTCTCCACTTATCTTGCTAGATCGCATCAACATCCAGCGTGGTGGAGCATGGCCTTCCACATACCTATCCGTTCAGAACGTGTTGGACTGCGGCAATGCTGGTACCTGTCATGGTGGTGGTCAGCTAGGAGTCTATGCCTACGCTCATGACACTGGCATTCCTGATGAAACATGCAATAATTACCAAGCCAAAGACCAAGGTATGTCACATTAATATGATATGAATAGGGTGCTTCTAAAAATTTAAAATTCTTATATTGTAATTGTTTTTTTAATACCTCTGTAATCTGCCTGTTAATTAATTAGGTGTTTCCCATAGCCTGTGTACATTGACCATCCAGTTAGAGTGAACAGTAAAAGTAAGAAGCTTAAGTATGGAAGCAGGTTTGAGGAATGTGATACCATGACATACTTGCAGTAATTACAGACATTCAACAAATGGTGGGCTATGATTGCAGTTCCATATTTGAAAACAATATCATGATGGTGATAAATCATCTACTGAACTCTTTTTCATTTCTATTCATCTCTTTGTTCATTCATTTATTCTACAAACTGTACCTGCTTTGCTAAAGTCCCTGCAGAAGATGCAAATTATAAGAATAAATTGGATTTTACTCCAATAGACATTTTCGAGAGACTACTAGGGGGAGCAAAAAAAAATTGTGCTGTTTACTTTGATTAGGCCAGATTACTGATAGATTCAAATTTATGTATGTTTCTTGCCAAACCGGTAAGTAGTACTTGTTCAAACTTCAGAACACAGAATCCAGTTGGCATGCAGTACTTGTTGCGACGTCAAGCAAGCATAGGGCAATGTTTAGCTTGTCAATAACAACTCTTGTGTATAAAGAACGCATGAAATTAATTTATTAATTAACCTGCCTATTGCAAAGCTAGAATTTTCGAGAGTGTTATGAAAATGAATGCTATGTAATGAAAGCTTACCAAGTATTCAAATGAGTTGATCAATTTTTCTCCAGATTGTGATCCTTTCAACACATGTGGGACCTGCACTACATTTGGACAATGCCATGTACTGCAGAACTTCACTCTCCATAAGGTCTCAGAGTATGGCAGTGTGACAGGGCGTGATAAGATGATGGCTGAGATATACCAGAGGGGGCCAATCAGGTAAAATAAGTCTATACCGGGGTGATATTTCCTTAAAATAAGAAAGGCTTAAGAACATCTTTAAGAATGACTGGTATCTGTTGTTGTATGTAATAATTGATGGAGGCGATCATAACATGCTCGATTTTGTAAACCATGTGTTCAAGGAAGTCATTGAAAAGTCATGGAATTTTGTTTTCAAATTTTTGACGCAGCAACTTATTTTCTTTTATTTATTTATTTATTTATTTATTAAAACATATTTAATCAGGATAACAAGATCAATTATATACAAGGTAAAAACTGGTTTCCATCTTGGTCCTGGAACAAAACAAATGCAAATAGTAAATGATAATTAGGAATAAATAATACTAAATTCACATCACTAATACACATATGGATTAAAAAGCAAAATGTATTAATGGTCAAGCGCCAGAGTGGTTACAGTTACTGTAGTGAAAATTAATTGACGAAGTGGGTTTTTTTGTATTGTTTTTTAAACGAATGAATGGATTGGGAATTGTGTAGGGCAGGGGAAAGTCTGTTCCAAACCTTCCCACCGCCGCACTATGGCTCGAAGCGCTCGAAAAACGGCAAAAAACCTAAAAATTCAAAATGTTCTATACAACTTAAAATTTGTATTTTCTGAAACTTAGATACCTAGAAAAGTATAGACAAAGAAGTTTGAACAAATTAGACAATGTTTTGATGTAATACCGGACTATTTTATATGATATATTGATATGACTAGATAGAGTACAAATTTACTGACGCCAAGTAGATGGTTTTATTTTTTAGATTTTTTTCGGGGTTCTTTATGTTTTGGAACTTTGATCTCTCTTTAAGTGGAATCTGTATAATTGAGATTGATAAAGAAAGCAAAATTAGTATTAAAAATATAATATTTCATTTTTTCTTGTACATTCAATTTTGAGGTACAAAGTTTAAAAAATTAAAAACAAAAATCGTACTTTCTAAAGCCCAAAACCCAATGAGTTCCACTGAGTTCCGCTCTGCGTTTTGCATAGGTATATTCCACAGGGTATCGATATTCAACAGAAGAAATAAAATATTGCGCATTCTTGCGCCTTTTTTAATTATTCACATTTAAAAAATCAATGTCATGCTTAAAAATAAGCGATTTCACGGAGACTCCCACAAGACCAGAGTTGAAATATAATCCCATTGTTCGAGTGGGTGCACAACAATGCACATGCAGCACCCCTTGAACATGTCGAACAATCATATAATCCTTTCTTGCCGGGTCCTGTATTGTAACTTGGTAAAGCCTTTACAAACAACATTTTGTTCAGTTTAATTCTTTGTCATTCATGTCCATTTTAGCTATTTAACAGTCTGCTCCTTAACAGCATTGATACAATATAAAAATTAAGAGAATTGATGTCATCCCTATGATAAAGGAAAAGGGAATAATAAATTAAATGTTACTGGGAATATTAATAGAAGAAATAATCAAGAATGATTAATTGGACAGAGTAGGGGTAGATTTCAAAGATCTAAAACGAACATAGAACTGTATTCGTATTTATTTTTACAGTTTATTTAGAAGTTTAATGGACAAAATTACAACGAAGTATATTCTAAATGATTTATTTATGTTATGTATTCATGTATTGACAGGCAAATCTATGTAATTCTCTTTTCGTTTTCATTTTACTAATCAGGTTAATAGAAGAAAAACTTGCAATTCAATGAAGCTTTTCTATGTTGATTTATCAAATGTACGAAAATTGAAACATGTTGGATGAAACATTTGTGTTTGGGCTTTGGTGTGTATTGAGGAAAATTAGATTATTTGAAAACGAATGATCAAATGGTAATATAAAGAAAAGAACGAGGAAAGACTTTTTTTCTAGAATGAAAATGCACCAGATTCGAACCTATTCAAATAAATATTAAGTTGTGATTTTTTATATCTATAACTCTATCTTTCTACTGTCCTCAATGGGTTATCATTCATTTAACGAAAGTTGCTTTTAAAGTGAACATAGTACTTGATATCCATCCGTTTCGACATTAAACACGGCTTCAACTTTATGTCTTAACAAATGTTTATCATGCCAATTGGCAACAACGGGACACGTGATATGACGTATGTTATATAACTTATCTGCAAGCAGTTTATTATATATCGTATTGTTCATTGTTTTAACCCCTTTCAATGTTTAACCCAAAAAGAAAAGTTTATTTTCATCGATATGGGTCAGATACATTTATTGATTTAACCTTTTGAAGATTTAAAAAGAACATTCATGGAGTAAATTTGATTCTTAAAACAATAAGTAATTGTAAGTTTACTGACATCAGGTCGCCAAATACCGTACAGTAATTTGTGAAAACCTCTGTTTAATTATTATTAATAAAAAAATGCATAACATTCCTTTTTCTTGTCGGAATAACTTGAAACTTTTTTAATCTGTTCGTCTGATATCATGCTTTTTAAGCAAAGCAATATTTTTCTTTGGCATAAATAGGATTTACTGCTCTCTTGCATGAAAAACATTATTTATAATGATTCAAGGTATGGAACAAAGTGTGTCTGATAATAGCTGGAGTAGTCAAAACTTGAAAATAACATCAGAAATGAATTCCCTGACCCCGAAAACCCCTACTTCGATATGAAATATGTCATTATTCATAGACTAAACAATTTTTGCCGTTTTAAGAGCGATCTGAGGCATAGTGCGCCGTAGCGAAAGCTGCTTTTAAAAAATTCTATATTTGGTTTGGTTTCCATCCTATCTATGATGATGATGATGATGGAGAAGCTGCTGATGATGTTTGTAGTGGTAATGATCATGATGATGGTGATGATGGTGGTGGTAATGATGATGATTGCGATGAAGGTGATGATGATGATGATGATAATGGTGATGATGATGATGATGATTTATCAGTGGCCCTGTGAAATCTGCACAAGTTGCTCAGACCAAAGCTTATTATAATCTAAGAAGTATTTTAATTGAAAAATTTCTTTTTCCTTCTCTTCTCTCGTAGCTGTGGAATCATGGTGACGCCAGCAGTTGATGCATTCAAAGGAGGGAAAGTCTATGAAGAGTATGCAACAATGATCTCGGTAAGACTGGTCTAGTCACTGTAATAAAATGGAGTTCTAATATATAGCGCTAATTACCTCTGATAAAGGTCTCAAAGCACTCTACCATGGATGAAGCATTATTACCCTGGCTTTAGCAATAGCAGCTTGTGACACGCTTATGCATTTCAAGGAATATTTTCCTACCAGTTACCCATTAGTTACCTCACCTGAGTTTAGTGCAGCACAATGTGGATAAGTTTCTTGCTGAAGTAAATTAACGCCCTGGGTGTGACTCAAACCATGGACATCTGCATAAAAGGCGAGAGTCAGAACCACTACACCACAATGCTTTCAATATGTCCCCTGGTTTATTTTGTCTCGTCATCTAAAAATTAGAATACCAGTGGACATTAAATTCCCGTATGATGAAAGCTCAAATTATTATTAGAACGCCAAGCCGTCATTAATGCAGGGGAAAGGATAATGATTCGTTTTCAATTATTTGAAACTTACATGTACATATTCTTGGAATTTTATGTTTTTTCATGACAATCTCTCGACACCAGCCCATGTAAATATGGTCTTATTTGAGCAGGGTCATTCTCTGTTAGAGTCTGAAATGTTTGGGGGCTGCATCATACTAGCATTTGAATGTATGTGAATGACAACTCACTGAACTGTTTTTTGTGAAATTTGTTGTTTTGTCAAAAGCCGCGATCGGCTTACGATCCGCTCTTTCTAATGAATCTTAGTAGCATTCAATATGGGCATTTTGATGTAAGGAAACTATATGAATACCAAACATGTGATTTCAATGCTTTAATTAGTTTCATATCAGATATAGAGAACAAATAAATTTCAAATCATAAGTAATTTTAAGACTGCTCTGAATGCTCCGACTCCCCTGACTCTGAGCTGATTGGTGTTCCATCAAATGTGAAAGCTTGTATTATGCCATTTTTTTTTTTTATTATTCTGCGTATTCAGATACTCAATCAAAGAGTCTTTATGTGTTTGAATGCTTCAGAGAGTTGCTATTACACTTTCTTCTAAAATCGAATAGCAAGCCAGCCTTAACTTGTCCGGTGGTCTTTATTCTATCCATCAGCATGTTTGCTTTCCTTCCCTCCATCTTTCAGATCAACCACATTGTGTCTGTAGCTGGCTGGGGAGTGGATAAGAATGGAGTGGAATACTGGATCGTCAGGAACTCATGGGGTGAACCTTGGGTAAGGAATAGTTTATTTTATTCACATAATGATCACAATCACAATCAAACTTACTGTTCACAAGTGACAAAGTATTGTTGCTCACTATATGTATATTTTCCTTATTGTGGTGTGATCATGTTTCGTGAGCACAACAGAATAACACAATTTGAACTTTGAAATATTGCCCAGATTGTATTTTCTGGATTTTAATTACAATGCCATGTGACCAAAATGTAAAAAGAAATATATTCATATTACATTAGCATACAAACCTTGAATCCATTAATACTTAACACTTTACAGAGATAATGTAACAGTTGGTGAAGTAAGAGTTTCAGTTTTTATGAGCACGCAATCGAAATTGGTCAGGAGGAAAGAAGTTTGGTTTTATGATGATGTTTTGATGTGATTATGTAGTTTTCATTACCTCTTGAGCCAGGGTTTTGAATAAATGTTATTACCTCATGTCAGTGCAGATCTACCAATCAAAAAAGTGTATTTGATTCTTTCTATATCCACTTCATGGAACTTGTTTTGTTTTCCCCTGAAGAAGAGGTCAGGTTACCCCCAAAAATTTGGGACGTTTTAATAAAAACAAGATTGGCATTAATGCACACCTTCAAGGCTTCTCTCGTCTCGTCTTTTAATATAACCACTTCATAATTAGGTATTTATGATTGTGCCTGTAGATAATGACACTAGTAGATTCAAAACACAAGACTGCCATAAAGCATCCCACCAGTCTTCTGGGATAATCTTTCTTCTCCATAGATATTGAATATTTTCTACTCTGTTCCAACAATAAAATTTCTTGTGTAACACAATAAAATCTTTGGATGGATTGTATTGTCCAGCAAGACAGGTTCATGCACAGTGGTATCTTCATGCTTGAAATAAAAAATAAAAACTGACACCATAAATTTTCAATGCTCCTGATCAAATATAATAAGCAAACGATATGATTTTGGGCTACTTGCAAGGATGTCAATTATTATGGAAGATGCTTTGACGTGTATCTTCATATAAATTCAAGGCTTTCATCACAAGTACACGCCTGAGAGTACAATTATTGATTTCATGTTTTCTGTCACTTTTGTTCAGCTGTTACACTATTCATATTCTAATTTTGACCTCATTTCCGGAATGGTTGGCATCTCTATACTTTTAATCTCATGTCATATATGGGCAGTGTTTCATTAAATCGTTCTTAAAGTTACAAATGACTGGAGTACGTTAATAGTGTAATACGCACAACATTGTCGGTCAGTCAACACAAGAAAATTATACCAGTCGTGCGAAAAGACATTCTTAGATTCTTCGTAACTTGGTGAAACACTGCCTTGATGTAGGTTTCTGGACTTAATAAGCAATGACACATGATTATTCATAATCCCCTTTCCCTAGGCCGAGCAAGGATGGTTCCGTATCGTGACCAGCACCTACAAGGGTGGCAAGGGAGATTCATACAACCTTGGTATCGAGACCCAGTGTGCCTTTGCCGTTCCCATTTAGACATGCAGAGATGAATCTCCACAGCACTTCATCACATGACTTGATATCAACTCCCAAGTAAAGGTCATTAAACTTATGATACCATGCGATAACCCTTCTCTGGCAGATAAAAGGTTATACTAGAGATTTCATAGCATAGTTCACCTGGGTTGTGTTTCATATAGTTGTTTTAGATCTATGCACAACTGTACAAATGACGTTTGATCCCTTCTCATGTGCGATACAGTGACAAGAGTTATCATGGAGGGCAGGAAAGGATTAGTAATCATTTGTAGAGTTGTGCGTGGATCCAGCTTTATGAAACACAATCCTGTAATCTAAAATTGCAATCTGAAAGTGCGATTCAACTATTATTGAGTGCTGGAAAGGATGACCAGTGTTTTGTAGAGGACTGAGTAGATCCAGCTATATGAAACACAACCCTGAAAGTAAGGTTGCAATTTGTAAGTAGAGAAAATTGTTAATGGAATTTTGTAAAGCAATTTAATGAGATTAACTCGGGTTACGATTGCTCTGGTGAAAAATCTCCTTGTTCAAACAAACTTCAATTCCGACATGATTTATAATGGTAACCAAAACCACAACACTCATCATTTTGCCAATCTGCAGCAAAAATCCCATCAGACACTTGCCTGTAGCAGCAGCCTATTTATTTCTTTCAGGAAATCAGGACCTAAGCAATTACAGAACAAGCAATAATGAAAATGGTCGATAATTCTGTAATAAATCATGTAAAGTTATAATGAGATGCTGATGATTGTATATTATACAGAGGTGTACTTTAATGTCACACAAATGTTTTATTTATGATCATCTGTATCATGTGCTTTCCAGTCACTCGCAAAGAATAATGTATAGAACCTTTCTTTACAATGCACCCAAACATTTCTATTGCACTAAAGTTCTTGGCTATTTTCCTTACTTGGATAATTTCAACATTAGTAGGTATGTATTATGTATACCAATTAAAGAGTATATTAAAGAAATTGGGAAATCATCTCCAAGCCAAATTAGATACATTTTATTCCATTCGTTGTGAACTGATGATAAACCAAACTATGCTGTTGCATGAAAACCAACATGATACTCTTTATCACACATCATTGAAAGTGCCCTTCCTTTGTAGTGAATGCAAACTCCTCAAAGCCTTATGAACATTATGAACCATGTGAATGCCTGGGTTAGGTAAGGATAGGATCACCATATTTATTTACACGTGTAATTGACTGATGCTGGTTTAACTGCTGCATTACATATGTCAAGTGCAATCATTTTTTTTAAATCATTAGGACGATTCGAAAGATATGAATCATATAAATAGAATCTTTGCCACTGTACTCGATTGCGTAGCATCTGATATATGCTTAGTTGACACTCCTGCTTAGATTCAGTCTTAAAATTTTCAAAAACTTTATCTGCGAAATTGGGCATACTATTGATAATCCAGACCATTCTAGGCTAGATATATGAGGTTTAACTGTATTAGAGAGCTAGTGCTGAATGCGGACCCCAACATATCTACCAAGATCATGCTGGTGCTGAATTAGGACCCCATTGGAAATAAGCCTTGTCGGCTTTCATGGGCTATCCAGTCACGTATGTTTGCTACTGACAAATAAATAAATCAAATCAAATAAAAAAAATCAAAGTTTAATTTTATGTCATTATGATAAATTTGTGTATTCAGGGCTTAGGTGTCAAAACGGCAGATTTTGCAGACTAAGATTTTTAGAGATTCATAAACTTAGTTGACCTGACTGGCAATCTGAATCTTTACTCTGATACACAATCTTGCATCTTTGTTATCTGTCCTGAAAAATGTGCTAACTATTTCCACCAAGATCATGTTTTTTATCATCATTACAATGAACAATCATCATGAAGTATGCTGATATGAAAAGATGTGTAATATGAAATCTCAGTCACATATTAGTGTAAAAATTGAATTTATTTTACATCATCTATGCATTGACATTCACAGGGGACATGCTTGGTTAATGCTGACTATGTTCAACATGCACTCTACATATGTTAGTGTTAGCCAAACATGTTCACTGTAATATTCAGTACACATGGGTTCTGAAATGGATTTGATTTTTTACAGGGCATACATTGGCATTTTATGCTAATGTATGACTTGATAACAACTATATAAAAGTCTTTATGACAAACGAAAAAAAAATGATCCTGGTCCCAGCTCTTGAAACGTGTTTCGATTGAGACTAATGTTTATAACGTTCCTACAAGAACGTTTATTGGTACCAAAGAATCCAAGGTACTGTGGTTTCATTGTATTATTACTTGTACAAATTAAATGAAGATTCGGTATTTACCATTTTATATTGCCCTCTTTGACAAGAGAAGTACATATATTGTTCCATTGATGAATCTATTTTTATACTCGTAATATATAGTGTGAAGTATTTATGAAGCAACATGAATGGGAAAGCTCATATATTTGCCTTATGTGTACAAATTATGTAGACTTATTAATCTAAAATTAGCAGCCTGTAATTGTGTGTAGCTTATTCGAGCCAAGAATAGATAAATTATGACAATCGTATGAGAAAAGTTGTAAAAGTCAAATTCCAAGTGGAAATGTGCAAAATATTCCGATTACAAAAAAGTCATTTCATATTTTTATAGTGTGTGTGTGTTGGATGGGATATTTTGACTTATTTTTCTGAATACAGGTAACTCTGCCTAAGTTGACTCTGTTGGGACCACACAAATCTGTCTGACTTATGAGAATTTCAACTTAGAAGAGGCTTATAACACTGGTTTTGTATGATTTGTTGCAGAAAATCACATCGACTAAGGCAATTATTCGACTAAGAAAGTGTTGCTCAAAATCAACTGCAAATCAACAGCAAATTTTAAAGCGCATTTTCATTTGCGCTTGGTGTGCGCATTTAACAAGTCGCGCATGAAACGATGATTTTGATTGACGCGTACCGATCAACTGCAACTTACGATCAATTGCAACCTTTGTGCAACACCACCTTAGACAAGTTCGACTTAGGCAGAGGTGACTGTATCTGTGTTACATGGACGTCTGAGATAATCAAATGAAGTTCGTATTCAATCTACATATGCATTTCTATGTGCTATTTGTATTTATAACTCTTTTATCACATTTACCAAAGATTCAATGTGTGAGCTACTTTTCTTCTGTTAAGTGTATGTTGTTGCAATAGGGCATACTTATCAACTGAATAGGACATTTAGGCTTATTTGATGCAGCTTCCCATCTGAAATGTCCACCTGTATATTATCTTGTGAAAATCATTTATGGTCAGAACTGTAATTGTGTCATAATGTGATTATCGTTTTGCTCTTCATTCAATACCTCAATCTCTATTTTGTTGATGTGATGATAAAAGGACATTCTATGAATTTACCATTGAAACGTATGTGAGATATCATATACTTGTACATGTATGAACCATTGATATTGTAAAGACCTGCATTTCAGCAAATATTTCCTATAGAACATTTGGTGAATTTACCATTGCTCTTTTGATTAATGTTATTTTTCAAGGATTATCTTCAAAAGCTGACCAAATTTATGAATTGTGCAGTAATTTTTACCCATTTGAGTAGAGAACAGTTTGAGGGTCGTTTCTAGAAGAGAACATCAATGGAACGAACGCTTTATGCGCACTACCGTTTTCCGAATTCTTGCGTGCATTTGTAACTCCAACAATGGAGTTATTCCAACACATTTTAAAAGAAATTACTTTTTTTTTAAACGAAATACTTTAGGCCTTTGTTCATGTTTTTGTTGTTGTTAGGGGAGGAGGGATAGTGTACTCTTACTTATTTGATGCGCAACTCCGACCTAAATATTTTTTTCTTTTTTGTTATGCAATGTTATGTGGGAAAGTGATAGCTATAATTTGTTTTCATATTGCCTATATTTACAACGTGAATGATATTATACATAGCAAATGTTCTACTTGCACAAATAAAAAAAAACATACAAAAGTTGACTTTCCTAGATTGTATTTTCTTTGAAGCGTATTCATCGGGTTCACAGAGATACTGTCAAAATGAACTAGTTAAAATGACAAGATAGTAGTCAGCTGGAAGCCAGCTATTGTTCATATCAAATAAACAAAAAATTAGCCGAGTTCGATTTATTTCCAATTATTTATGACGAAGGATGAGTAAAATGATAACGAGTTTACTAATTGGCTGCCAGCTGACTACATATACACTCTCTATCCTTCTATCTCACTCCATCTCTCTCTCTCTCTCTCTCTCTCTCTCTCTCTCTCTCTCTCTCTCTCCCTCCCCCCATCTCTCTCTCTCTCTCTCTCTCTTTCTCTCTATTTATTCTCTTTCTTCATCATCTGTCTATTTTTCCTTCTTTCGTTACATTCCTTCTTCACCTCTACCCCCTCCTTTTCCTTCTTTTATTCACTTTATTACAAACAAGACAACGGATTTTAGATTTACATTTAATATTTATTAAAGACCAGAGCTTGAGCAAAATCAACCAGGCTTCAATCGAGGGCTTGATATACATATAGCATAAATACAGATGACTGAATGTCGAATTCTTTCTCGTTACCATAACAAAAAGCACTAAATACTATTTGTCCGCCCCCTCCCTGGATGGTAGCAATGCAGGGGGTGGAACTGTGATCACAATGGTGATGATGACATGTTGTGTGCCGTTGCCTCGTTTCACTTCATTGATTTACACAGTTTACTTATGTACCTGACAAAAATAGGTCTTACGTCGATGCATAAAATCGCCTATAAGTTATCAAGAACCTGTATCCAGTTAAAAATTACACTGGTCAACAGCAAAAAAGTTGTCTGCGATTTCTTTGCTGATTTAGAGTGAATCCGAGGTGCTGGATCCAAAAATCACGTTGGTTTTGCTCAATCAGGTCAAGTTTCCGAGCTATCCCCACATGTTGTTTTTTATGTTTTTACACTTTAATGCATGTGTTGAGCACTTTTAAAGGGTTTGGTGGGCTGAAATGTCATGGAAAATTTATTTTTTTTTTTAGAAATGATTATACTAATGTCAATAAATATTCAGGCCCAATATTTTCTGGTAATTATGTTGAAAATCCCTCAGTTTGAAGCTGTGAAACCTTAAAATCCTCAAAAAATTGGATTGGGCAAAGTATAATGTTATTGGACAAAAACTGAACTGGAAGACCAGCCAAAATACTTATTTTTCAACATAAGAATATGAATTAGATAAACAAAACAAAAAAAAATTGAGGAAAAACGAACAGAATTTGTAAAAATTATGAATTTATAATTAAAAAATGATGAAAATAATAAACACCATTATAGACCAATTGGCAACCTCTGTGACACCTTTTATTACCAGATGTACCATGTTATCATGTTAATATAAGAAAATTATGAATATATATATTTATATTTATGACAATCTATTAATTAAAATGATAAAATCGTATGAAATTCAATTGTTTTTGTACATGAGCTATTATTCAGTTTCATAAAAATGAAAATATTAAAATGTTTGTTAAATTTCTTTAAAAATCTGAACATTCTGAGTTTTTTTTAAATCATAGGTATTTATTCTCATCCATGGATAAAGGATAAATGGTGAACGAGCCATTATCTTATCACCAGTGTCACCAAATTTGAAGATTTGTATAGTGATTTTGGCATTATTTTCAATTTTTTTTATATTATTAAAAATTCTGCATTTTCTCTTTACCTCTCAAATTTTCCTTAAAATTTTTGGATCTTTTTTACTAGATTTTTGTTCTGCTGTTCAAAAATAAATATTTTGGCTGGTCTAATCCTCTAATTTTCCAAAAATAACCATATGAGGGCTTCATCCGAATTTTTAGAGGATTTTGAGGTTTCATGGCTTCAAACTGAGCCATTTTCAGCAAAATTACCCATTATTATGTGATTTTAATATTTCTTCCTATCAGTATAATCATTTCGAACCAAAATATTCATCTGCCATGTCACTTTATTCCATCAACACCTTCCAAAAGGTGTACATGTGAACAAAAACGTAAAAAACAACATGTGGGGATAGCTCGAAAACTTGACCTGATGGGACAAAACCGATGTGATTTTTGGATTCAGCGCATCAGATTCACCCTAAATCAGCTAAAAAATCGCAGACAACTTTCAAAAAGTAAAATTTTGTTGACCAGTGTTATATATGATGTGCTTAGATAACTAATGAAAGATAGACCTGGGTATAGTTTTATGCACACCATATCAATTATATTGCATAAATCAGGCCGAAGACACCAAATAGTGCGATCACTTTTTAACAGAATTTGCCGGTATCGCTAATTTATTCAACAATCTGCACTACCATTGTTCATTGAATCTGCGCCTCCTAGGGATTTCTATTCATCCTCCGCTTGTCATGCTTGTACGCGCTATTCATCACGATCGCTTCATTGTTTACTTTACATTCTTGACAGATTATCTTGCTCTGTCATTTTTGCCCTGAATAAATTACGACGGCTCGTTTCAAGAGTGAAAATCAAATTTACAATTTAAATCACGTTTTAAGGAATTTTATTTGACGGAGTATCATAAATGTTACTTATACCAACTCTTTCACTATCTGAGCTCATCCTTCTTCAATTTTCAGACACATACGACCTTGAATTCTTGTATTCATGGCGAATGTAAGGACTATTTTCGTCATATACATACGTTAACTATGTAAATCACTGAAGTGAATCAAGACAGCGGCACACAACATGTCGTCATCAAGTTTTTCCTCCCCCGCAAAGTTTTTGATCCCGGCCGTGTTTGGGAAAGGGTGGACAAAACGTGTTAATATGAATTTGTGCAATAGCAAAGTTGAATGTAATTTTCAATCATCTGTACCTGTATTCTCCGTCAACTTAAGTTCTCGATTGAGGCATAATGTAGGCATGTGCAAATTCGGTCAAGCTGAGGACTTAAAGCCATTTCAGCACTATTTGAAATGGCTCAGGATATTTACAATTTCCATGAGATTAATATACATGATATATTTACAAATGAATTAAAAAAATTAATAACAATATCCGACGAACTCGCCCTATTCTTTTCCTAAATGGCATCACGTCGGTAATCAAGTCCTTATTTGGCAATGAATGTTATTTTCTACATGTTCATCCAACTGAAAAGTTGAAACTGTTTAGTCTTTGCGTGAACTTTTTGCGACCATTCTGTAAAACTTAACATTGACCTCGAGATCATCGTCGCGATTGTTAAGGCTGCATAATTGTGATTATACCATATATGCATTGATTTCAGTCCACCAAACAATTGGTTCTGTCTGACTGAGATCAATTTTCGTTTAGCCAACCACCGAATCTGAAAGTGTATTAGCTGTGTAGGAGTGGTTTTCTATTTCTTACAAATAAAATTTCATTAAATTGGGTAACACTTTTGGAAATGAATTTCATATGCACCATGAAATATGTACGTGTATTGGTGTTGCTGAGTCTAACCATCACCCTGGTCCATTGTGAGGACGACGTCGAGACCGGTGATCATCGACATCGGACCAAGAGGTCAAGTACGCCGTTCACTGATGTCGAGATCCAAGGCATCGTCGACTTGCATAATGAATACAGGAGTACGGTGACACCTGTTTCATCGAACATGAGATTTATGGTGAGTTTTTACAAATTAGAATATCGGAGTTAATGGGATGAGCTCTCGTTTTACATGATTTTTGCCAGTGGGTGTTGAGGTCGACTCACACCTTTGCGTTTTTATCCCACGTCAGCCCAGTGATTTTTTTATATTAAAAAGCTCCCTAGACTAAAAAAGACACAGCTCTTATATACGGAAGACTGACGTTCGAACTACGTCGGTCCACCGTCTGATAAGCGTATATTGTGCGCTCAGAGAGCGTTTTTATTTTTCAGAAACGCTGGGCCGACGCAGGCTAAAAACATAAAATGTTTGGGTCGGCCTTTAAACAGAATGATGTTGGGAAATTTGGGAATATGATATAATTTCAAAAGTATACAGTCACTATAAGTGTTCTTTTGGGGCTTTTTTCTATCAATTTCTACGGTATAAAGTAATCGTGTCAATCTTGGAGAAAACATGTCCTTATTAGCTAAACATTGTCCATATGAAATATTTAAAAAAAAGTAATCTTTTCCATGACATTTCATTGTAAAACTTATATCCATGCAATGCCTTTTTAAATAGACCTTCTCGACAATCTCCCTCCCCCAAATAAAGTGCGATTTTGTTGTAAAAATTGTTAGTTGTTAATTATAAACATTTTCTATATGGGCTTTTAGAAAGCGAATCAATTCTTTTATACGAGCAGTTAGGCTATATAGCCAAGTTGCAATAAAGTGTTTTAGCTAGGTATGCCTCTTCGTGACATCATCTGCCCCACCCATATTTACAATTACGTATTAATTTTTTTCCTTTTCTTTCTCTTTTATACATGCACTCGTTTGTGTTGGGGTGTGCTTTGGTTCCCTATCCATGTCAATTCATGTCAAAGAAGCGGTGAATCTGTCTCTGCCTATAATACCCTATACAATATGGATACCATCAAAGGCCAATTTATGTAATTATTTATCTCTTTATCCTTCCAAAATGATGAAAATATGATATCCAAAATATTTGATAGTATACACTCTTAAGAATTGTCGACCCCTTCTTTTCCAGTCACATTCTTCTTCTTTTTTTTTGTAAGAAGTAATTGATTTACGTGACGGTAATTGTATAGCATTTTTTGTTTTGTTTTGTCTTGTTTGTTTTTTTTTTGCTTGTCAGCAAAAGTTTCGGGCAGCCCCCCCCCCCCCCCCCCCCCCCCC